>JABFPB010008053.1:0-10464 GCA_022817645.1 Ceratoteleas bidentatus | reverse complement strand
ATAAGACGCTTGATGTCGATTGAGTTAGTGGAACTTTATTTCGGACCAGTTAATACATCCGAGTTTCTTGACAGAATGTTTGTTCCTACATTTTATATAACCGCGTTGCTAAGTGACGAAATAACAAAATAGTGTCACAATTTGGAACGTTCGAATCGCCACACACCCCCCCACGGTGTAACAATGGTTAACTTGTGTTAATGTCCCGAAAGTGTACTCTTCGTCCTGAACGAGTAATATATTGTTTCGGAGGTGTTTTTTTTAATATTGATGATGATGGCAATGCTGCATCCCGTTTAGGTTTTTCTCTATCGATATTGGTTTCTTCTCCCAAAATATATGCCGGTTTTACTCGATCAATAGAGACTTTGTTAGGTTTTCCGGATATTTTCAAGGTCATGGTCTTTTCATTACGGGCAAGAACTTCATATGGTCCTCTATATGGCGGTTGTAGCGATCTTCGAGGAGGGCCTTCTCGTAGAAATACGTGTGAACACTTGCTAAGTTCCTTGAAAACAAAAATACCAGGTTGAGAATGTCGGGAAGCTGCAGTGGGGCGTAGTTTGGAAATATGGTTCCGGAGACGCGCCAGTAGACAGGTAGGATCATTGAAAAGATCATTGTTTCGTGGTGCAGAAAGAAATTCTCCTGGTAGTCGAATAGTCTCGCCATAAACTAATTCAGCGGCAGTAGTGTTGATGTCCTCCTTGAAAGATGTGCGTATGCCTAAGAGAATCAGAGGAAGAGCTTCGACCCAATTTTCGTTCGAATTAGCCATAATAGCAGCTTTCAATTGACGATGTAGACGTTCTACGAGACCGTTTGCTGCCGGATGCCAACTGGTTGTGAAGTGATGTTCGATGCCGAAATTTGTTGCTATGTTTTTGAACAGTGATGAGGTGAATTGCGTCCCTCGATCAGTAGTTAGTTTATCTGGTAGGCCGAAACGGGAAATCCAGCATGTAAGGAATGCGTGGGATACTGCTTCCGCTGTCATACATTTTATTGGATAGACTTCTGGCCAACGTGTGAATCGGTCAATAATGGTCAGGCAGTAACGAAAATCACTTGCGATTGGTAGTGGTCCAACAATGTCCATGTGGATGTGTGAAAATCGTTGCGACGGAGTTTCAAAAAAACCAAGTGGTGCCTTGACATGTCGACTAATTTTTGAGCGTTGGCAGGGAATGCAGGCACGGGTGAAAATGCGGCATTCTTTCCGCATGGAAGGCCATACAAATCGTTCTGCAACAAGTTTAGCCGTTGATTTCACCCCAGGATGACTTAAATTGTGCAACATTTCAAAAACCTTTTTGCGAAACGGAGGCGTGATGAAAGGACGTGGTTTTCCTGTTGACATATCACAATACAAATATGATTCAGATCCAGGAATCAATACACTTTCGATGTGAATAGATGAACCGTTTTGTATCATTTCTTGTAGCTCCGCGTCATCCTTTTGGCTTTCAGAAAGTGCCTTGTAATCCAGTGGCAAAGAAATAGCTTCAATCCGGGATAAGGCATCTGCAATAATGTTCTGCGCACCGCTTATGTGCTGAATGTCCGTTGTAAATTCAGATATGAAGGTGAGCTGATTTAGCTGCACCGGCGATAGTTTTTCTCGCTTTTGCTTAAATGCGTAGATCAATGGTTTGTGGTCTGTGTAAATAGTGAAAGGTTGAACTTCTAGAATATGACGGAAGTATTGTACGGATTCGTAAATAGCTAGCAGTTCTCGGTGGTAAGCAGGCCATGCACTTTCACGATTAGATATCTTCTTCGAGAAGAAAGCAAGTGGTTGCCACGTGTTGTCGACATATTGTTGTAAGCACGAGCCTACAGCTTGATTCGATGCATCAGTGAATAATCCCAGTGGTACGTTTTGTCGAGGATGGGTTAGGAGTGTTGCTGATGCTAAGCTCGATTTACAGGAGTGAAATGCCTTTTCTAATTCCTGGGTCCATGGTACCTTTTGATTTCCTTTAAGCAAAGGTTTGCTGATGGCTTCGTGGAGTGGAGCTTGAAGATCTGAAGCGTGAGGGATGTGTCTTCTATAAAAATCGATCATACCCAGAAAACGCCGTAGTCCTTGAGCTGAATCAGGTAGAGGGTATTCTTGAATAACTTTGACACGCTCTTCGGGTGGTCTAATTCCAGATGCGGAAACGATGTGTCCTAAGAAAGTTACTTCCTTGGCGCCAAAGACACACTTCGATGAATTGATAACCAGTCCATATTTCGATAAGCGTTGGAACAACATCCGTAAGTGTTGTTCATGCAATTCAGAGGATTTTGAGAAGACTAAAATGTCATCAATGTAAGAGTAGCAGAAATCTAATCCTAAAGTAACTTCATCGATGAACCGTTGAAAGGTTTGACCAGCATTACGAAGACCGAAGGTCATGAAGGGAAATTCAAAAAGTCCAAACGGAGTCGTAATCGCCGTTTTCCCTATGTCGTCTGGATTTACGGGTATTTGTTGATAAGCTTTAACTAAATCTATCGTTGAAAAAACTGAGCATCCGTCTAGATCGTTAGTAAAGTCTTGAATGTGACGAACCGGATACCTGTCGGGGATTGTTCGAGCGTTCAAAGCGCGATAATCACCGCACGGACGCCATCCATTTGGTCCTTTTCGTGCCAGATGCAGTGGTGATGACCATGGGCTTTCGGACGGTCGACAAGTGCCTACTTTCAACATCTCGGAAAATTCTTTCTTGGCGATAGACAGTTTTTCTGCAGTTAGGCGCCGGGGACGACTTGAAATCGGCGGTCCTGGTGTGGTCCGTAAGTGATGAACAGTGCTGTGTTTAATAACTCGTGTTAAACCAGCAGGACGTGTGATTTCTGGGAATTCAGCCAAAAGTGCAGATAAGGGTGATGTTTTAACAATGGCCTTAATGCTGAATTGTCGAGTTTTTGCGAGATAACCAATGGTATAAAGACCTGTAGTAGCATCTATCAAACGTTGATTGCAGCAATCTGGTAATAAGTGATAGTGTGCTAAAAGATCTGATCCGATTATTGGTGAACTAACATCGGCAATAATGAACCGCCATACAAAATCGCGTCGAAGTCCGAGATTTAGTGTAAGTGGAAAGAACCCGTAAGTTTTAATTGTGCTTTCATTAGCAGCGCTGAGGTCGAAATCAGTAGCAGTGCAACGTCCTGGCAACAAACGACGTGGATAACATGATAAATCCGACCCAGTATCGATCAGAAACTGTTGTTTTGTAGTTTGATCTGTAACAAACAAGCGACTTCCGGAAATTGAGCAGTCTGTCGCCGCTCCTACTGACTGCCGTTGAAATTTCCCTGAAACTTGCACGGTGGAATACATTTCTTTGCTCTTTCTTGGAATTTGGTATGATACCAGCAAAATCCGTTATTATCGCGTCTAGGTGAACCGCTCCTTGTATCCTGTCGATTTCGACTTTTCGAACGGGAACGATCATTGCGCGAAACAGCCAGCGCAGATACTTGTGCTGTTAGAGCCTCAATAACATTAATTAATGCGTTTTCCTTGTTACCTTTGTCAATAGAAGTCTCGTTCACAGAAAAATTGGCGATTGGGGAAACTTCCACAATCTTATCAGCTAACTCTGACAGTTTATCAAGCGACATTTCGGATTGCGCTGTCAAAATAGCTCGAGCGTTTGGTGGTAAACGGCGAAACCAGAGATGACGTAAGAGGTTATCATCAACCCGCGATGTACCGACAAGGGATCGAAGGTGACGAAGGAATTGCGATGGTTTCCGGTCTCCTAACTCTTCGTCGTTAAGCAATTGCCGAACTCGTTGTTCTTCAGACGCTGACAGGCGTTCAATGAGTTTTGTGCGTAAAAATGTATATTGATCCGTCGCGGGCGGATTCGTAATGATATCTTCGACTTCAGCTGCAATTCGGGTGTCTAACTGCGAGACCACGTAGTGGAACTTGGTTTGTTCGTTGACGATACCTGAGATGGCAAATTGTGCTTCTGCCTGAGCAAACCATAAATTGGGTTTGTCGGTCCAAAAGGGTGGTAGTTTGATAGCGACACGATGAATGGCTGGTTGAACTTGAGCTCCGATTTGCTGGTTATGTTGAACATTTTGTTGGACTTCGTCATGTAGAACCGGCATGTTGCTGGCTATCCGGTGATCAATTTGTTCTCAGGGATTCAAATATCACGTCGGGGTCACCAAAATGTAGATACAATAAGACGCTTGATGTCGATTGAGTTAGTGGAACTTTATTTCGGACCAGTTAATACATCCGAGTTTCTTGACAGAATGTTTGTTCCTACATTTTATATAACCGCGTTGCTAAGTGACGAAATAACAAAATAGTGTCACAATTTGGAACGTTCGAATCGCCACAGTTTCTTATCCAGATTGACTCCTAGATATTTCACTCCCTCAGAGTATTGAAGCGATTTTCCACAAAAAGTGATCCTTCTCATATCTCTGAGTTTATACCTCCTGGTGAATTGTACGATCTCAGTCTTATCGGGGTTGACTGATAAAGACCGCCTTTCACACCAGATTTTTACTTTGCCGAGTGCCCCTCCGAGTTTTCCCGGTAGGACTTCCTCGTATTTTCCTCTAACCAGCATGACAATATCGTCCGCATACCCCACTGCATGCCGGTTATCGATGTAAGGAGTTCATCTGCTACTCGGTTTCACAGGAGTGGTGAAAGCACCTCTCCTTGTGGATATCCTTCGCTGATTGTACCTCGTACTTTCTTGCCCATCCATGTGGAATGGATGTATCTGTCGCTCAACATGTTCACGATCCATCTTCCGATGGTCACTGGAATACCATGTTGGTCGCAGGCGTCCCCTATCTCTCCTCTGGAGGTGCTGTTGAAAGCTCCTTCAATATCGATTAAGGCGCCTACCGCTATTTCCTTCACTTCGAGTGCTCTCTCAATGTAACCAACCACATGTAGAGCAGTCTCCGTGGATTTCCCAACCTGATACGCATGCTGTTCCGGGTGAAGGGGATTTTCCCTTAGGGTTGACTCCCTAAGGTATGCATCTGTTAGCCTTTCCAGCGTCTTCAACATAAAAGAGTTGAGGCTGATTGGTCTGAAGTCTATCACCCTGTGGTATCCCGTTCTCCCATGTTTTGGTATAAAGACAACTCTTGCCTCTTTCCATTCACTGGATATATATCCCGTATATATCCAATGAATGGAAAGAAGCAATATCCGCAATACTCCCCCTGAAAAGACCCGATAGCACCTCCAGTATGGAGTCCAACCCCTCCTGTAGCAGTTTTGGGAAGATCCCATCCGGTCCTGGTGCTTTACAGGGTTCAAAGGATTTTATTGCCCATCTAACCTTATCCGGAGTAACAACCTTAGCGGCTGTTTTCCAGAATATCTTTCTGCTCATTTGTGAGTCATTTTGCCTCCTCCTCTGCTCATCCAGTAGTCCTCCCAAACCTTCCTCCACTCTCTTCGCCCTCACAGTTCCATCAGGGTCCGGAGGTTCCCCATCAAGAGTCACCTCTGGGAAGTTCGCCCTAATGAGCAGATTCAGTGTTTCTTCCTCAATTTGTACATGGCTCCCCGAGTTTTCCTTAAGCAGACTGAGTTTCGCGTTGTTATCTCAGCTCAGTATTTTGGACAGTTTAGCCGTTTCCGGTATGCTGTTCATCCCCGTGCAGAATTCTCTCCACGATTTGTCCTTGGCCACCTTGGTCTCCTTCTTGAAGGCTCTCAGGGCGTCCCTATATGCTTGCCAGCTCTCAGAAAGATTCTTCTCCTTGCCCTATTGTAGGCCCTGCGGACTTCCTTTCTGAGCCTCTCCAGTGTGTTATTCCACCATGGAGAAGTTCCAGTCTGTCCCAGTGGCCTCAATGGGCAATTTCCCTCAAAGGCTCCTACGGCAGCAGCCCGGATCTGTTCTGAAGTCCACTCCAATCCAAAGCCACTGCCATATTTGCCCCGGAGTTGCCTGAGAGCTCCTCTCTATACTCACTCCAGTTCGTGTGTCTAGGGTTTCTCCCCCAGAGGGGTTGTGGCTTCATAATCTCCATATCGAAGCACAGAGTCCTGTGACCCGACAAAAAAGGCTGTTAATACCCTTCACAATAACACATGTTCTGGGGTTCCCATCCTCCGTTCCAACATGCATCTCCCCAAACCAGTTCAGTCCCCTATTACTCACCCTCCAAAGCCAGGGCTCCTGTATTAAGGGTATGTGTGTTCGCACCATCGTCATACTCTTAGCAAGAACTGCTGAGGCGTTTTTACAATGGTGCAAATTAGTCTGCGAGAATCCCAGTTTCGTGGTAGACATAGGTTTACCTCGAAATTACAGGGTGGATTCCCTAGGTGGTTCCCTTCTTACCATCGCCCTTGCGGTTGTCAGGTCGAAATTTGACCTCTCCCGCTCTTGCGCTGACAAGAAAGTTTCTGCCCTTCAGCAGCGCCAAAGATGGTCCGTCAATGCCGAGCCAGAAGAAAGGATTTTCCCTGTCCCCCCCCCACCGACCCAACCTGACCCACCTAGAGGTGTCAAGATCCCTGTTCTGGACTGGGAGCACTTCGAGGAGATGTTCCACGCTACTTAACCCAGATGGTAGATATGAACCCACCTTGTGTTGAGTCGGCATGTCCTCCGATCTCACCACCTTTACCTTCAGGTTCGGCCCCAGGTCGAACTTTACCGCGTTGTCCTCCAGCCACTTCTTCGACTCCGCATTCTTGCAGACGAAGATGAGAGCCCTCCTTTAAGTTAGCGATAAGAATTCTTGTTTTTCGAGGCCAGCGGGCCTTCTTGAATAGAATCGTTTTCCTTTCATTCATTCATGCCGTAAGTGTCTTTCTTTCCTTTACGTTTGTGCCGGATCTCGCGGATTCGGCCATTTATGGAAAAGTTTTTCTCTTACATAATAAAATAACACGTTGACTTGTTAGGCCGGAATTCTATGTCACTTAATTGTTCGTGTAAGTCCGATTTTATTCCCTGAGCCAGTTCCATGCCTTCGCCTGGAAGTGTTAGCCCGTGCGCCAGGCAATTTCCGCTCCACGGAAATGGTCATTTTGGCCTGACTCGGCAAACTGATCCGGAGCCAACACTCCGGTGGCGATCCTGCAGATTTGAATTTTAAGGGCAGGAGCCATTGTTTGCGCTAGTCCCGTGACGTTGGTACGTTTCTTATCGTTTTGGCCTTAGCCAAAACGAGCGCAACGTTACAATTCATATGAAAATAGTTCAGATTTTAAGTTTGGTTAACTAGTTGTCACTTGGTGCAGGAAAAAATCAAATGAGTAGGGAAACTCAAAGGTTTGAAGTAACATTTTATAAGTGAATTCGATTCGATAAGAGATAAGGCGCGTTGTTAGAAAACGAAGTTGCGGTAATCTTATTGTGAAACACGCAATGTAAATACCGACATTTATACACACTTAGCTGCTTGGTTTACGTTCTTTAGTTTTACTTTGCGCTTTTCCAAAACAGTTTTCTTTCCGCTTTGCCCAGCTGTATTATTGGACACCTTTAATAAACTTTTGTCTCCATGGCTCCTTTTAATGACTTTGCCTCATTTTGCGCAAACCTCACCAATGCTGTTGCACTTTTCTTGAGAAATAACTAGAAAACTAATGCATGAATTATTCTATCATTGCATAAAGTATTCTGCACGAAGATTAACGTGCTTTTTTTTTGCAACTAACATCTAAATCTTATTATGTATTGCAAATACTTACGCTACAAACAGAATTGAGGCCTATATCCAAATTCCAGCACTCGTGGTAGGTGCATCCACTGCTAATAATCCAAACGTCACGTTATCACAACAGCAAATTGTTAACAGCTTTTTATAAACAATCGTTAACAATTAAAAATTCTCATTCACCATCAATACACCAGTCTGAATAGTCTGTAAGCAACCGGACTCACAAGGAAACAAGCCATGGCGCATGGTACTTGATTTTCAACAACTGAACGAAAAAACAGTTGAAGAACATTATCCCATACCAAACATTGGAGAAATCTTTGATCAGTGAGGAGGAGCGAGATATTTTTTCGTCTTTGATCTGGCGTCAGGATTTCATAAGATTCAGATGGATCCTAAGGATGCTTCAAAAACAGTTTTCTCTTCTCCACATGGACATCATGAATACGTGCGGATGCCCTTTGGATTACGCATCTGCTACTTTCCAGAGACTTATGGATTCTGTATTGAGTGGACTTCAAGACAATGAACTCTTTGTTTATCTAAACGACATACTTATATATGCAAACGGTTTAGAAGAACATCAAAAGAAATATATCCTACTCATAGAAAGACTTCGAGACGCCAACCTTAAGCTGCAACTTGACAAATGCATATTTTTGAGTAAAGAGAGAACTTATTTTGGACACATCATAAGTGAAGAAGGTATAAAACCAGATCCTCCAAAATTAACAGCAGTGAAAAATGTTCCTAGACCAAAAACTACGAAATATATAAAACAATATTTAGGTTCAACAGGGTATTATAGAAGATTTATTGAGAGATTTTCGAAAATAGCACAACCCTTGACACAATTTCTGAAAAAGGATTCCACATTCATCTGGACAGAAAAACAAAAACAAGCCTTTATACTTAATATATATACTTAAATAGATATACTTAAAGATAAACTATGTCAAGAACCAGTGTTACAATATCCAAACTTTCATGAACCTTTCATCCTTACAACTGACGCTTCAGGAATCGATATTGGGGCAATTCTCAGCCAAGGAAAGATATCAAAAGATCTTCCCGTATCTTATGTTTCAAAAATGCTATCATCAACTGAACAAAAATACAGTACATACAAAAAAGAAGCCTTTGCAATCATGTATGCTGTACATTACTTCCGGCCTTATTTATATGGGCGAAAATTTACAATAGTAACTGATCTCAAGCCTTAGGTATGGATGAAAACTTCTAAAGATCCAACTTCAAGATTATCACGCTGGAGATTAAAACTAGAAGAGTATGACTATGATGTCATATACAAAGCGGGAAAAAATAATGTAGACGCAGATGCTTTGTCACGAAATCCTACAGAACCAGTTCTAATAATTCAAAATTTATTCGACGATATAATAAATTATCATAAACTATTTCCAATTAATGATACTGTTGAAGTACCAGATCCTCGAAGATCAACAAGCCAAAACAAAACTCCAGAAGCGACACTTCAATATAACCAACAAATCCAAAAACAAGAACAAAAACGAAACAAAACAAACACAGACAAACAAAACGTCAATAAAACAAACAAGAAATCATTCACAGATATCAATTGACAAACATAAAAAACCAAAAACAAAAATAATCCTGAGATGACACACAATGCTCATGATAAGGATGCAGAATCAAATTATGAACTGAACAAAAATGTATCTTCCGAAGATTACAGTGAAGAAGACAGCGAATACGAATACAGCGAAGAAGAAGACAATGAAAATGAAAATAATTACAGCAAATATAATACAGACAAATCCAATTACAACACAAACGAGAGCTGCGAAGATGGAGATAGTGAAAATGAAGACAGCGAAGATGAGAGCCACTCGGAACAAAATGATATTATAGAAAATGGTGATCAACTTTTAATGAGAAAGGATACTTTAGTTTTATTAATGAAACAAGATGGGACATCATTGGATGGACAAAGAAATAGTGTATTAAAACACAAATATATAGGAGATTTACAAAATCTGGAACCTGGAGAAGCAATAATAAAGAATCAAGGAAATCACGATTATATAATTTTATGTTTACATACAATAAAACAAAACAATAAAAGAAATCAACTTAAAGTCTTTTAGCATACCTTATGTCAGAGAAATTAATGGAATTAATTGGGCAAGTATACTTGGCAAATTGAGAAAAACTTTCAGGGATAAGCAAATACGTGTAATCATATGCACAGGAGAAATAACACATCCTACTATAGCTCAAAGACATGACATAATAAAAGAAGCTCATACATCTCCTATAGAAGGGCATAAGGGAGTAACACAAACCTTTCACAGAGTTCGATATAAATTCTATTGGAAAAATTTAAAATCAGATATACAAACTTACATACAACACTGTCTTGAATGCAAATTAAAAAAAATAGTTCGCGTCAAAACTAAACAACCGAAGACCATTACAGACACTCCAGGTAGTGCCTTCGATTAAATCGCTTTAGATATAGTCGGTCCATTACCTATAACTACCCTATCAGTGAAAAATATTTTAAAATATTTTAAAATATTTTAGAAATATTTTAGAAATATTTTCAATATTTTAGAAATATTTTCAATATTTAAAAAATATTTTTAAAATATTTTAGAAATATTATATGTCCGACTAAAATAATATTTTTAAAATATTTTAAAAATATTTAAAAAATTTATATAATATGTTTATAATATTCAAAAATTTATTTTAATAAATCTCACTAATACGTAATCGAGAACCTTTCAACCAATCAGTTGAAAA
>JABFPB010008052.1:0-10466 GCA_022817645.1 Ceratoteleas bidentatus | reverse complement strand
CCCCCCCCCCCCCCCCCCCCCCCCCCCCCCCCCCCCCCCCCCCCCCCCCCCCCCCCCCATAGAGGGCGTGGTGGTGGCGCTTTCGGTTTGGGCGTCGACCATCCCTAGGGTCTCGAGCATCTTCTCGCGGGACACGAGCTCGATCGTGGGGGTGTTCTTGCCGAAGGGAAGGCCGTTCTTGGTGACGGCGCGGTTCGCCTCGTGGCAGCTGTTGAACTCGCAGAAACACTCGCCTGCGGGCTTGTCGTTTTGGTTCATCATCATGTGTATCCTGTAAGCAAAGAGTTGGTTGAGTTAGACGGCTTTTAATATGATTAATGGTAATCTAATTTTGGTTTATAATTATTTGAGTAAGCGAATTGGGATTTTACATCGATCAACACGACATCTGGATCGGAACTATCTTCACGATGTTCATGAAATTTTTATTGTCATAGCTGAATACTATAATGTTACTTTAAACAATATGTTAATTTGTTTGGAAGGCTAACTTTTATGGATGTGCTAATAATAATAATAATAATTTATTATCTAAACAGGCAATCGCCCAATTTACAATTTCAGTATAGAATATAATATACAGGTTTCAGTTTTGATTTAAGACAGCTTTAAAAATCGCATAGGAAAAAATCAGTGGTTAATCTCATAAAACTACTTGCTGACATACTAATAATATCCAAGTCTAACTGATTTGCGGACCTACTCGTTCTCCATATAGGTGCATTAAACATTAAATTGGTCCTAGCATACGGAATGAAAAACTGTCTATTTGCTGTAGTGGTTCGTTGGTTTTGAGATGGAATACGCCAGTTAATTCGATATAGCAGTTTCTCGCACTGTGTTTCTCCATTTAAAAGTTTATAAAAATAGAATAAGTCGTTGAATTTTCTGTGGGATTCTAACGAACTCATGTTTGTAATACTAGCTATATGGAAGTAGTTATGCGATATTCTTGGACTTGGTAGTTGGAACTTCCACGCTATATAACTCAAAAATTTGTGCTGAACAGATTCAATCTCATCTACATAAGTTGCATAACTAGGATTCCTAACTTGAGAAGCATACATCAATAAAGGTTTGACTAACTAGAATATAAAATACATATACAATTAGGTGCTAACTGTAATCTGAAAAAAAAAGTATTTGAATGATCACGAACGAACCTTTGAGGTACGATTCCTATGTCCGAGAAGAAATCAAAGACGTCCCTGTCGACCGTCTGGAATGGCAGTCCCCTCATGATAATACAGTCGGACGTCATATCCACCGGCTTGGCCTCGTCCCTTTCCGATTTGATCTTATTAAAAGTCGCGTCCGGGATGCGTATAGGGCACAGCAACTTCGGGCCGATCTTCAGGTTGATCCCCGCGACGTTAATCGCGTCCTCAATCGAGGCAAACTGCACGTACGCCACGAGCATGTTCATCCCGTTCTCATCGTTCTCCGATCGGACGAACACGTCGCTGACCTTCCGGTCGCTGAACACCTTCATGATGTCCACCTCTTTGGCATAGGGCGGCAGCTTCTCGATCTTGATCGACTTGGACGCGACGATCTCCGAGTCGCGTCCAATCTCGAGGTCCATCTCGACGTCGTTCATCATGCTCATCACGTTCATCGGGATGTCGATCTTGTCCTCGATCTTGGTGTCGATCTTGGGGGAGAACGAGTCGACGGCTTTGTCGAACAGGTTCTCGTCGAGGTGCAGCACCTCGACCTCGGAATTGCGCACGTATCTGGGGCCGGACATCGCCGCCTCCTTGCCCTCGGGCTTGACGAACCGGATGTACGCGATGCCCACCCGGTTGCCCTGGTTGTCGTTGATCATCTTCATGCCATCCTTTCTGATGAATATGCCCTGGAACGCGTGGCGCAGGTCTTGGTAGGTGGCGCTGAGGGGCATGTTGCGCACCTCGACGCAAGTACCGCTGTGCAGACTCGGAGTGGAACCGCTGAAGCGGCCGGTACCTCCGGAGTTACGGCTGTTCCTGTCATTGGTCATGTCGAAGGAGTTGAATTTGTTGGCGTTGCCACCGCCGGACTGGAAGGCGTGCGGGTTCCGTCGGCTGTCGAGTTCTTGTACCTGGGGGATGGAAACAGACTGTCAGAAAATTATTGCTTTATTAACCATTCCCATTTTATTAACCAGACATGTGAAGTAACGTCGTTACTTGGAACGCGTTACTCAAAATCCTTACTTTTTTTCGAGCAACGGTAACGATTTCGTTACATTTTTTTATTAAGTCACGGTAACGGTAACGCCGTTACTTTTTCCAGTAACGAGAACGACATTTTCATTTTCGTTACCGTTACTTTTAATATTCATTGTTCGCTCGCTAAATGGACTGCCAGATATTGGTATCGTATTCTCATTCCACAAACTTCAAAATACCCACCTTATTAAGAAACGAGCCGGTGTTGTTCCTGTTCCCACGGAAGCCGTTGCCCGGGGCAAAGGTCTCCTGGTTGGCATACTGGTTGCTCCTCGGGAACCTCCCATTGTCCCTACCAGCGCTGTCCCACATGTCCCTATTCGCAGTCCTAGCTGGACCCGTAGCCATGCCCTGGATCGCGCCCAGCCCCAGGGTCTGCACATTCTGCTGCATCATGCCCCCTATCCCATTAAGCCCGTTCATCGCGAACTGACCGATCGCCGGGGTGCCGAAGGCCACGTCCCTAGTGGCACTGTCCTGCGAGAGCGCCGCGATGTTCGTTCCCAGCAGGTTCGTCGCCAGCATCGCCGCCTGCATCTGCGTCTGCGGCGGTACCTCCCACACCCCGTTCTCCGGGAGGTTGTTCAACTTGCCCTTGTCCTTCTGGAACTGCGCGACGCAGACCACGTCCGAGCCGTCCTCGTCGTTGTTGTCCTTGCGCCGGTCCCCGATCGAGCCTCGTTTGGCGTCGCGGTCGCGCGAACGCGTGCGGTCCCGGGAACGCGAGCGATCGCGGCGCCGCCTACGTTCGCGGTCCGAGCGACGGTCGCGCTCCCTGTCGCGGTCGCGCTCGCGGTCACGTGACCGCGAGCGATCGCGGCGCCGCCGCGAGTCGCGGCTTCGGTCGCTGTCGGAGCGACGGTGGCGGTCCCTGTCGCGGTCGCGGGAGCGAGAGCGCGTGCGCGAACGCTCGCGATCGCGGCGCTCCTTGCGGCCGTCGCCCTTGGCGCCGTCCTCGAAAGCCTTATCTTTCTTGTCGGAGACGGGCGAGGCCTTCGGCTGACTCGCCGCAACTGAGGGCGCCACCGCCACCGGCGCGGTCTGCATGAACGACTGCAGACTGAGTGTCTGCTGCCGGGCCACCTCGATCACCTTCTGCATCTCTGTGCGCGATGACAGGAGGAGTTTGATCTTCATCTCCTTGATCTTGCCGCCATCTTGCATCATCGCCTGCCGAGCGTCTTCGTCGGTGCTAAGGGAGAGGGAAGGGGTGCGATTAGAAAGGGCGGGCTTAGGGGTACATTTTTGTTTGAAAAGTTGTAATGTAATTAAGTTTGTTACACATAAAATAAATAAGCGATTTCGCTGTCAACTTTAATTTATTACATTAAAAGTTGTAATGTATTGAAGTTGGAAACGAAATTGGTTTATGGAATTTATTTTTTGTGCGGAAATAAGTAAGATACTACATGGGGAAAAATAAAAGAACGAATCTGTGGTAGTTACGGGTACATGCAAAAAAATACTGTTGCAGTATTGGAACCAATGTTAAATCGGCATTGGTTCCCCACATTGATTCAGTGTTATGTATGTAAGCCTTGTATGCAGTACGTAAGTCTTATGGGCTTTATTGAAATTAAGAAATATTGAAATACTGAATACTGAAATTTTGAAATAACATCATTGGGTCAAAACTGTATTGCATTGGAAACTCTTACTGTTAAAGCATGTTTGACCAATGCTAGTACTGTCATTCAAAGGAGCTAGATTAGTGGTTTATTTTCCCCATGTAGTGTTTCATAGAAGAACGATCCTGATTCTATCGATTATGAATTGAAGTTCATTTAATAAAATAAAAATGGTAAAATGATAATTTTACAGCTATCACATCGACGTTTTACTACATTTTGAACCGATTATCTGGCAATTGTAATACAATTTTTACTGTAAATAATTTTTACTTCAAATGAGTGAATAAAGGAGGCATGTCTAAAAAACTGCAAGCAAAAGTGACGAATAATGTCAATAAAAAAAAGCTATCAACGTTTTTCTAACGAACCAATAGAGAGATCACGAACTAGAATTTCCTGCAATTAATTTCGATTGCCTATTACACTATCACACCTCTTACTGATTAGTAATATAACATTTCAATATTATTAATTAACGATTTTATAATCTACTGCCAACTCCGCACTCGTCAGTAACGGGGTAAAGTGAGTGCATTTTATGCTCCTCTTGTGAAAAACAATGTTGGTGCTTCAGAAGTACCTCCAGCAGTACGTTTGTTATACCTGGGGTCAGATATAACTAAAGTTCCAATTTTTACTCAGACAGACCGAATATTGGGTGCTATGGCGGCATGGAATTTGGAAGCGCTGCCCTTCTGAATCTCGGAGTTACTGTTACTTTTTTGGTAGTTTTTTGATTTAAGGTTTATCTTTCCCCTTTTATCATAAAAATAATCATAATTTTGTTTGAAAAACAGAATTTGAGAGTAATTGTTTTTTTTGGTATATTTAAAGTTTTTTAAACCAAAATGTGATGGTTAAGTTGTCGTAAAGTAATTAGAACATTTTAGTTGTTATACAGTTTATATGAAATATACAAATTGATTTAATGAGCATCAGTGATTTCGTTGAATATTTGTATATACAGAATAATGTCTACTATCAACTCTACCTAAACTTGTAAAATATTAAAATGACATGATTTGCCTGTGCATCATCGACTTGTAACAGGAAAACACGTGGCAAAATACTGACATTTTTAAGGATCTTTTTACTTTAAACAAAATTAGTCTAAATATTGATATTTTTTATTGATTATAACATTTTGATATTATAGTCTTAAAAATTCTCTCTTAAAAATGTTAATGTACTCGTTTCTTAGTGAAATATTAAACTTAAGTGACATACGTAGCATAAAAATGTGCCAGAGCATCCAAATGTTAAAGGTAACATTATACTGCAACATGATACGTCGTATGTTTATATGTATTTTATATATTTAAACTTAACTGAATAACGATTGAAATGTTCAATGTTACTTCCACCTTCAAACATAATCATAAAATATTAATTAATGTTTAAATTCCATTTTTCAAACAAAATTATGCTATATTTGTATATTTATAATTGATAAATGGAAAAGATGAGCCTAAAAAACAACACCAACTAAAAAAGTGACGACCGCCTAAAGATTCAGAGCAACTGCGTTTCCGAACTCCAGGCTGGCTGAGCGCTAAACTTTGAAATTTCAATTATACTTAACAGACGTACTACTGTACTGGTATGGCTAGACGTACTGCTGAAGTACAAACATGCAATAATTAGAATTCTAACAAAATTCAAATATTTACTTTCGAACAAATTTATCTGCCTACACGTATACAAATATTAGAAAAAAAATGTTTTTTTTATTTTTTATTTATTTAGGAAATGTTAGAAATGCTGAATTTTGTAATTTCGCAAAAACGTAGTATTAAATAAAAATCATAATAATTTTTTTCAAAATAATTTACTTTTGCTAATCTAATATAATTTGATGCACCCATCTTTTATACAGCACTGACACACTGTTCCATTACTAGAACAAACGATGCCTTGAATGTAGAGGTAGATTCATCAGAGGTTAAAGAAAATAACAATTATTGAAAAAATAATATTAAATTATTATTTTTGAGAGAAACGCTTCTAAAGTGAGTAGTAAAAGTACTTTTTTACCTTGAACTGAGTAGGGTATACAATTACTGGTTTCAAATTAAACATACTATCGTGTAATATATAATAAAAGTTTGTAGGTTCGAATTTTGCAATTTGTACATCTCAATATCGAAGGTTCAAAGAATGACTAGTTGGTGTTCTTATGGATTGTTCTGATATACTGAATACAATATTAATGTGGTTTTCAAAATCGAAAATAAAATTAAACCCAATATATATTCCCATCGGAACAATGATTTATTACCATTAAGAAATGTTTTTATGTATTCAGATTGTGCTGCATTATGCTGATAATTTATTAATATTTGTTTAATTATGCAAAACTGCAATATTTCAGACCAGAAACTTTATCAACCTAGCGAGACATACGAAATTGATCTTGTAATGATTGATTGATATCAAACTGGTTTCTTTAAATAAAAGTTTATCCTACAACGTCATACTTATATTATTTTTTTGCATTTACTTAGATTCAGGAGATATATATTGGTGGAATCAAACTCGATTATTGCCAATCTATATTAAATATGGAAATGTTTAATTAACTTCATGACAATACATTATCACTGCAAATGATTAACTTTGTACAACATAATAAATCAATACATTCAGAAGACAGAATTACAAGAACTATAGAGTAATTGAATTAACAAATTTATTGTTCTTGAGACTACAAAATGATTATATTTTCAAATTCATAAAGAAAAAACACCCATTTCATCAAATTTTTAGAATTCACTTGTTTATAATGATTAACATTAAACAATAGCTGACTGATTAAAAAAACTAAGATTTGGTATTATTTTAAAGTGAAGCAATAAACATCACTTGTATCAACTTGAAGGTAATGATATGACACTGAAAAAAAAGAAATGAAAAAAGAGCAAAGAAATTGAAAGTAACGAAATATAATTAATTGAATTAATCTTGCAGTTATAATAATAACAACATTCAATTGTGATTTCCATATGAAGTGATTTTTAGCTTATATGTAATGTCGAAAAAGATAAAATAACAAACATTTTAGGTTTAAAAACAATATTACAAATAGTAGTTAAATGCATTTTGTTTATTTGAGATTATGTTGAAACTAAGGTAACACATGAAGCCCAGAATAATTTATCTATAATCCTATTTTGTCACTTCAAAAACTCGGTATAATTCTTATAGTTATCCTCTTTTAAAAATAATTTCTTACAAAAATTAATATCTTTCTAGATCAGAATTTTTTTCCAATCTGATAATTGCTTGAACACACTTTAAAAAACGACCTAAATTTTAAAGGTATATACATTCAAAATACTGAAGTCTAAAAAATATAAGTTTCAGCTTAGTAATATATTGAAATTAATTTTGTTACTTAAATGAATCTAGTATAACAGACTCATGTTAAATATAAGGAAATAGTAATTTTTTTGCCTTATTCATTGAAATGCAATTATCTGAATTTTGGAGATTCTGGTTACAATGCGTAATTTCGAAGTTCCTCAATTTATATCAATTCAACATAGTATATTTTACGACCTTTTTTATCACTGTATCACATAGAAACGTTTGCATTATTTTATAAAATGAACCTATTATTCTTTTTGAAAGTAAAATATAATTTTTCAAGTAGGATTCAACAGCATTATGCCTCACAACGAACTATTAATTAGATTTCTTTATTCTTTAATCAATGTGAATACACCGTATGATTAATACATCTCAAAATGTTCCAATTATTAAAAAAAGCATAAAAATCGAATAATGTGTAATGCAGTGCAATCATGAAATAAACATTTCTATGTAAATTGCAGGGTGGCCACTCTTCCTCTGAAATAAATTTCCCTGAATTTTCCAGGTTTTTCAGGCGATTTCCAAAATTTTTCCCTGGCTTTTTGATCAAATAACCGCCCACTAAGGGAATGCTGCATTAAGAATTTTTTTTACAGTTTTTGAAAGTTTCAAGCAGTTTATCATCTTTAATTCGTTGAAAACGCGGCAATGGAAATAAATATTAATAATTACAAACTATTTCCCTGACTTGTAATGAAATTCCCTGACTTTTCCCTGATCAGTAAAAAGTCATTGATTTTTCTTTTAAAAAAATTAAATTTAAATCACGATTTCAACCAGTAATATTAATCGATTGATTCAAGTCATTGTGTCAGAACTTGAATTGTCCTAAATATTGCTGAAGTTCTTTGCTCATAAACGAAGAATGTCAAAAAGATACTCCTTGAACCGTTTTCCTCTGACTAGAAATTCTTTTTCGTGTGTTCGCTGTATAAAAAATTTGTTCCTAAAGCTATATCATTTCGACGTTTCGCTGGGACGTCCTCGTCTAGCAGTTTCGTGGAATTACGAAGTCCTTCTCACCTGAATGCTATAAAAGCATCGCCCAATTCGCCTCCAACGATGTGAACGCCGCCCTCCGGAATGCTGAGTCCTCGGAAGAACTGCCGAATGTCCAGCGCATTGGCGGACCACGCCAGATTTTGCAGCCTAATAATCACACTCATTTTGCTATGGTATCCCTGCAATTGAAGAGCAACGCCGATTACGATGCGGAATCTCCGACACAAACATTTGAAAGATCGCAGCGCTTATTTCACTTTCGCCTTTGCCTTGTCCCTCACTAACTGTTTCGCTCCGACTTTTTGCAGATTTTTCGTTCGACGTTTTCACAAAACGTTTTGTTCAAATCAGTCGTACCAATCAACCTTATTTACCATAAAGAATATAATTTGTAATTATAAATTATCAATTAAAAATGAATAAGGTAAATATAAATAAGTTTGTTAACGAAATTTTGTAATATTTGAAGAATAATAATTTTATGTTCGGATATATTACCTTTTACGGCAAAACTTAGTTTGACGGAAAATAATAAACCGAAATGATTTCGGAGTTCAAAGTAAAAATCATAAAACAGATCATTTAATAAGGAATAAAAAAAAGAAAAGTATAGGTCATCCTTTATTCTGATGAAATCGGCTGAAAGGGTAGGGGTACAAATTAATGTAATATTAAAAATAAATATATTCGTTTGTAAAGAATAGTTTTTTTATTCATGATGTTAAAAATTGATTTTAGGAATTGTAATTTTGTGTACATTCTCTATCGACCAGTTTTATTTCCCTTGTGAAGGATAAAAATAATACCGAAATAAACAATTTCCATGAAATTTTGAATTTTGTTTTCTTCGAGAGAAAATATGTAAACAGACACAAGAAGAATCTTGACCTTAATTACGGATGTTCGCATTGAACTAAATTCAATATATGGCCTTTACTTTTAATAAGATTATATACAACAATTTTCAATATCGTGCGTTTAATTAGATGGTAATTGCGCGGTTAGTAATTGGAGGGAAAACATTGAGGTGTTCTTTTCTTCTGTTTCCAAGATTGAATTGAGTTTCATTTACGTTTATCAAGATGTTCAACGACGGGTGGTGATATTTACTGACTGCGAATGCTAATATTGAATTCAGGATGGAATGCTTAATTTTACTTTATAATTGAAAATATAGGAATTATTTACTGCGGTGTTGCGTGAACCATTGTTGCAAGTAGAAATATAATTATTTCAATGTAATGACGTGATGGTCGAAATAATTTTTTCATACAAGGTAACTTTGTGAAGAAAATCAGCCTGAGATTTCATTTGATTCAAATATGGTTTTCATCGTTTCCAATTGTCATTAATTATTTCCATTATCATTGTAATTTTTCAAAACTTAATTAAATAACAATGCAACTTATTGATTGTTTTCCTAATTAAATTTAGTAAGAATTTGTTTTTAAACACAAGGGGAGAAAGTTCCATTGGGAACATTGTTGCTTATTATCGAAAAGTCTTAAAATTGCAAGAATTTAATTTTAAACTGGTATATGCGGAATGTAATTATGTATGTACATAATTTGACATCTCACATTTTTGTTGAAGAAAGAACCAGTTTATTTGAAAAAAGTCAGATTGAGATGAGATTTAAAAATAAGACAGGGACATTCAAATCTGATGTTAAAAATAACAAATTCCCCATAGACAATGGGGAATCCAATATGTCAACATTTTTGCGTTTTCAAAATTGCAAAAGTAATTTTTCGCGTAATAAAAATGCTTGACGACGTCGTAACGACCTTGCAACAACGTCGGAACTACGTCATCTGACAACGTCGTAATTACGTCATTTGATTCCTCAAGTAGAAGCGCTGTACGAAAGTCGTTTGACAACGTCGGATCAACGATGATAACTGAAATCGAATTCCGACGTAGATATAATGTTGGCAGTCAACGTTGTTACGACGTCTTCTGAGGAACTTAAGAGGAGGACAAACTCGATTGTCAACTCCTTATATGTCGGTAATGTAGACACGTCCCGTTGCGCCAAATTTTCTGTTTTTTTTTATTTGTCTGAGTTTTTTATGAGGAGTCCGTAGTTTGTTTACGTTCATAGATTATAGTTGTTCATTATCAGTCCATTCTTTCACTTAATTTTTGAGATTAATGTGAACAAAAAGTGTAGGATAAAACGTACACAAACTACTCGAATTTTTGTTCACATTAATCTCAAAAATTAAGTGGAAGAATGGACTGATAA
>JABFPB010008051.1:0-10467 GCA_022817645.1 Ceratoteleas bidentatus | reverse complement strand
GATTTCATGTTAAATAGGGTATCAATTTTGTATATGAGATTTCATATTAGATTTCATATTAAAATTTTTCAGTAGGGAAATATTCTAAGGTGACCGGAGTTTAGTTTTGGGTCAATTTAGGAGGAATCATGCAAAAAGTCCGGGGTCAGTATCACTATTTGGAAAATATTGCCCAGATTGCGAAAAAGTGCTCCGCTGAGATAGGCAGTCACGTCAAGTCGGTTTTTGTACCCAAAGACTCCTTGAAAATCGTATAAAAGGTGACTGACATTTAGTTTAGGGTCTAATGATACAGGATAATAAAAAAAAGTTGGGGGTCAAAGCCATTTTTGAAATATTTTACTGAAAATAAAAAATATCCCGTTCCGCTCATTTCAAATATTGATCGACTTTATACCGTTTACACCGTTTAAACTGACAGGTCGAGAGCTGGCAACACCGTATTCAGTTTGGTTACAATATCTGACTGACAGTTAACTGATTATTGATATCGATAATACTGAAACAATAACTCGATTATAGGGTCTAATAATATAATAAAGCCATCGTTAAAATGCTCACGGTGTCGTTTAAATTTCACATTTTACCCCTCCGGAGTGTTATATTGTACACATCGCGCCATCTCTAGTGTATCTCCCTGTATTACCGACCGTTCACTTCTAAATATCCATTCTGTTACTTTCTAGTCTTCGTATGATGTCGGTTCGAATAACCTCCCCACTCAGCCCTGTCGTTTAGATGCGAAATCGTTTAAGTGCGCCTGCCCCCACGGTGTTGTGACTTGTGACGTGCACGGAATCGCAATCGTACGCGGCAGCGACCATCAAAATGGGCTTTTTCACGTCGACCCCGTTCGACCAGGACGTCGGTAAGGCCACCTCTCCCGGGCGCTAATTCGTTTATGCCCGCTGACATCACCGAATTTTTCATCACTCCGAAACTCTCGCTCACTTTGGTACCCGAATGTCCAGTGACTTTCTTCTGATTCCTTACCGAACATAAGCGCTGTGAAAAACGGGTCGCTATGAATCATGCCATACTTTGCATTTGTCATCGAGTCGGAAATTTCTTTAGAAATAGTGACACTGTCACGTTACCCCGGATCACTTTTCACCTGCAATGTAATACACGAGAAAAAAGCGTCGAACGTGATTTAGTTTGATTGGTTTGCGTTTGTTGTATTTACTACGGCGTAATAAAATGTACCCTTATAGCCACTGTATATATGCATAATTTACATAAAGTTTACATCAATGTAACTAATGTGATATTGTGATAATGTAGGTTGATGTTATTTATACATGCATCCTTTATAAATTATTTGCATAATTTATGGGATTAAAAATAGTGTTAGTTGAAAAACAAATTTATCATTGTTTTTGGTTTCTGGAACTTAGACATTTTAATTTATACTATGGTAATAGGACTTGTGTGAATTTTGAGGTGAGACAATGAACTGTCAAGTGAGTGAAAATATGGGTATGCAGAGTATCTCGTTTCAGGGTGATTGGGAAATATGGTCCACTTTTGTGGTATCTTTCACTGCTTTATGGGTGACTGAGCAATATCATGTATTGTAAAATTGTTTTTCGTTATTGTGCATTGTGATAAAGTTGCCTGTCACTGATTGCACTTAGTTCAGTAATGATCTGATATGTAAAACTTTTTAATTGTATTTTTAACTGAGTTTCTTTCCATTGGGAAAGTGTAAACAATTGAGAGCGATAATGATTGGCTGGGCAATATTGTAGTTCTTACTTATATACAGAGATAATGGAAGAATTTCATTTATAAATACATGTAACTTTCACCATACTGTATATATATGTTTTAAAGACCTATTTATTTGTAATAAAAATTCTTGTCAATTTTAGAAAAGACAATTTAAATTTGCATAGGTTTACTGCTTTTCATTTCTTCAAAAAAAGGACAATTATATCTTCCTGAAAAAATTAACATTTACTTCAGCCATTAATAGTTTGACAAAAAAGTTATGGTCAAAAAACATAGACATGGAAAGACAAAAAAATATCTTAATTTTGTATAAGAACTATAATAATAGTCGATCAGCTGAGAATCAAATCAAATAAAAAATTTCTGATTGGAAAGTGGACACAAGACCAATTTGGATACAAATTGGAATAAATGACGACCAATGGGAAATCAGTATTTTTTCAAAACATTAATTGGAAGTAATTGTATTAAATTGTAAATATAACTGGGAGCAGAATCAATCTTGACACAATTTAATCTAATGTACTACCATTTTGATTTACACTTTAATTCAATTAATTGCAAAATAGTGATTTCTCATTGGTTGCCATTTACTGTAATTTGATACAATTTATACAGTTTTGTCCAGATTGGTCTTGTGTCCATTTCATAATTAGAACTTTTTAATTAAAATTTCTTCTTGGCTGCTGGAAGCCTTATTTCGACTTCTTGTGGGATATCTTTACAATTTGTTTTGTCACAGATTTCATGACCCTTTTCATAAGTTAAGAAAGTTTTAATTAATACATCCTTTAATGAATAATAGAGCTCACCAAAATTATCTTTGCTCAAAATGTTCACGTCTGTTCACAGATTCAAAATTCAATTTTTTTATAAATAATATTTACTTTTCCTTTAAACAATTAAGTAAGGTTATTATCATAATTTTTATTCATACTTACATCTTTTCCTTAATTTATTAGGAAATGACCATAAATTTATACTATTGGAAAGCTATATTTAAAAAAGGCTACATAATTTGTTATTTAAGTATAACTTTTACAGACATAACATTTTTTTAAATTACTCATAGCTGAAGTAAATGTTAATCAATACCAACAAAATATGATAAAAGCATTCATTTTCATAGTATATTATAAATCACTGTAGGAAATCTGACTCAAGTGAATAAAACTAAAAAAGGAATAAAAGATTTTTTTCATTTATCATAATAAGCAATGAATATAATGCTATTATATATGCTTCGAGGTAAAGAAATATAGTAATAAATTTAAAATTAAAGGCAAACATAATTCAGTTTATTTCGTTTAATTTTGTATTATTTGAAGGGAACTACAATATAAATTCGTAGTAAAAAAACGTGAAACATTGCAAAAAACATTTATATCACATAAAATCTCAAAGTTTTATATGATTTTACAGAATTAAAAATGTGCACTCAGTGTACAATTACAAGTAAAATTGTACATGATTTATATTGAAATTTACAGAACACAGTTTACAGTGTACTGCGTTATATGCTAACTCAAGACAAACTAGACAATTATAGATGTAAATAGTGGTAACCTAAATAATTAATTCCCCATTTTTCTGTAATTAGATAAGGCGACCAATGCAAACAATACATCTGAAGATTGGACTCTGATAATGGACATATGTGACAAGGTTAACAATTCTCCTCAAAATGCGAAAGATTGCTTAAAGTCCATTGTGAAAAAGTTGAATGCCCCAGATCCACATATTCAAGTTCAAGCTGTAACAGTAAGTTCATGTTTGTAGTGAAACGTATTGATAAACACTTAACTAAATTGCTGAAAGTTTTACATTAAAATTATGCATTGTTTAGCTGCTCGATGCTTGTTCAAGCAACTGTGGGAAAGCCTTCCATCTTGAAATTGCATCCAGGGAATTCGAAACTGAACTGAGGAAACTCATATGCAAAGGTCATCCAAAAATAGCAGAAAAGTTGAAAATTCTGTTGAAGAAATGGGTTGAAGGTGACTTCAAAACAGAAACTGAACTGAGTCTGATTCCCAGTTTGTACAAGAAGTTGAGAAACGAAGGAATCGATTTTTCAAATCTGTCTGAGCCGGTAATTTAAATTTCATTACAGTGGTCGCCTATTAAAATGGCTGAAGTGTTGAATTATTTTTTGCTAAATAAAAATAATAATTAAACATTTGTTTTTTAATAATTAATGCGATTTGGAGTATTTTAAAACAGGCATAATTTGCTGAATTTTGAACAATTTTTGAATCGTTATAAATATTTTTTCCTAACGATTTTCATGAATCCACCTACATTGCATTGATCTACATATCTCAAAGTGACAAAATATAAAAATTCATTTTTTGTTCCTAAAATCAATCTTTGATCAGTTTTTGGTGAACGGTTCTCGACAAATAAAAGAAATGTTTGTCTTATTAGGTTCAGTTTTTCCACTAATGCATGATTTTGTGACAGGTTAAACATTCCACACCTCTGAGCAGGGATCCAAATGTTGTGACAAATTCTCAAGAAGAAGAAGACATTGCCAAAGGTGAAATAACAAAATGATACTATCTCAACCGGAACTTAAATTAGTGTTTATTATAAGTGGAGAATTACAATTTTAATTGAAAGCTTAGTTTCAAAGAAAATTTTTGTATAAACACAGTTAGAACAATTCTAATCGTGGAATAATAAAATGAATTGTTTCTTCGACTTATTTATTTTTATGCTGAACTGATGAGTTTTTATTAAATTCTTCATTGAAAAACATTATTTGTAAACATTGTTTTAACCTAATCTAATATTTAGAGCATGGCGAATTGTGCTCGTTCAATTACTGAGCAAATACTCATTTATTTGTATAAATTGTTCCACGTGGAAATGAGGGAACAAGGTATTATTTGCTTTTAAATTACTTTTTTATTACATTGACACTGCGAGCTACGTTTTTTGCATTACTAGTTAAGGCAAAGTATCCAAAATAATTTTCGGTTGTTATTTATGTTAAGTATATAATATTAGTCTTCTTCATTCATTATTAATATGAGTTGACCATTTAAATAAAATTAATTATTTTGATCTATAACAGTGTATTGTCCACTGAAATTCCACTGAATAAGCTTTAAATTTTAATTGATTCTTCCATCAATGAAATGAAATGATAATGAATATTGAACTTGCAGCGATCGAATTGTCTCTGAAAGAAAGTAAGCAACACCAACAAATGTCAACGTCTTATAGCTCCCCGGTGTCAAAGAAAAGTAGTTTGTATCCACACATTAGCTCAAATATGAGCACGGCTAGCCAGCAGCCAGAAGGGAGAAAAGTAAGAGCCTTGTACGACTTCGAGGCAGCGGAGGATAACGAATTAACATTTTTCGCAGGCGAAATAAGTAAGAAACGCAGAATAACTTTGGAATATTTTGTATAATCAGTTAATGAAATCTTTTTCTTAATAATGAACGTTTTTTAGTTCACATTTTGGATGATTCTGACCAAAATTGGTGGAAAGGAAGTAACCATCGGGGAGAGGGTCTGTTTCCATCGAATTTCGTAACCGCAGATTTGTCTGCTGAACCAGAACAACTCACTAGTAAGTTATGCAATAAAATATGAAATCTAATCATTTGTCAAATCCCGACTTTTTTAATTTGCAACATCACATGCTGAATTCTCGTTTCAGAAATTGAGGAAAGCAGAAAAAAATCGATTAAGTTTAACGAGGAGGTCGAAGTGAAGACGGTGAAACGCGAACCAGAAGTAGTGGAGATAGAGATTGACGAGCAGAAGATTGATCGACTATTGAACTTGCTGCACGACGCAGACCCGCAGTCCGATCTCTCTGACCCTCAGGAGATGTTATTTTTGGAAGGTAACTGCGAGCGAAATGTTGTTGTTAATCAATTTCTTACCAATTTGACTCAGAAGAACAAACTCATTTGATTATTGGGGTTTTTACAGAACAAGTTACTGCGATGGGTCCTTTGATTGACGCGGCCTTGGAAAAAGTGGACCGACAACATGCGCAGCTCACTCAGTCTAGTTCCGATCTCGTTGACGCCTTGAATTTATACCACACTTTGATGCGAGAACCTGCTGCACAGTCTAATTACACATTGCCTAAAATGCAACAGCACATGAACATGAACAGCTTTCAATACCCAAACCAAAGACCACCACTTGTTGAGGTAATTTTAGCTGGGTAAAGTTTATCTAACTAAAATCTTACCGGTGTTTTTCTTATTACTTCGAAATGGGAAATTGAGCAGTTTTCTATTATCAAAGTGACTGCAAAGTGACACAAAGTTCCAGTTTGCAGCTGATAATATAATTGATACAAATTCAATTGTAAGAACAATCAGTTTGACTTCGTCCCAGAATGGACTTCACCAAAATCTTTGACATAATTATTTATTAAGAACCTGAAAATGATCATCACCATTGGTCGAGACGTAGTTCAAAAATAAATATGGTTTGAAAAACTATTGACTGTATGTAAAATTGGTCGTTAAACAAAAACTAAATTGAAAACAAACAGACGTTAAAACACATAAACTTTATTAAACTATAAAGTAGACTTCGAATAAAACCATGATTTTATTGATTTAAATCAAATCAATCGATTAATTTGTATTTTTTTAACAATTTTGATTTTTTGGAACTGTGCATTCCAGAAATATTTTTAGAATATGCCAGGAATATATTTAATATTCCTAGAATCTAGCAGGAGTATTTATATACATATTTTGTAATATTCCTGGCTCATTTAAAAAATTTCTTAAAATATATTCTGGGTGCATTTCCAGAATATTGGGTAATATTAAGGTATTGCAAATATTCAAAATCTCTGAATAGTCGTGAGTAATAAAGTTTCATTTGATGTGATAGTACAACATACAGCGTACAACGTACAACGCTGCTGGAGGTCCCAGTCACTTCAACACAAGTATGCCCAATGCAGAATACATGCCTCCTCCGATGACTGTGCCGCATTATCAAATGCAACCTGGACCTCAGCACAGACCTACCACAATGCCTCAGACTCAGTTACCAACTGACCGAAGTAGCATTCCTTATCAACCGCAAGGGTGAGCAAAATTTTGAATCACAGCCCTGCAGAAAATTATTGATCGAAATCATTAGACGAGTATCTGGAATTCATTTAATCTTGTCTGAATGCTATAATAATTTAATAAATTCCAGTTTAGGAATTCAAGTTAAACTTTTTTAAATCGATCTAATCGTAAGAATGAACAGAAATTATCAAATCATTTTTATTCTTAGCTACGAACTATTTTCTGCAAAGAGATCCATAAATTAATTTTTTTGAATTTAAAACATATTTTTAATTTTCATTTTTTAACAATTGTTTTATTTAGATTAGAATTATTTTTTAATTTAAATTAAAAGTTACAGAAAATAGAAAGAATCAAGGCTGCAATGATTTAAATCAATTGATTTAAATCGATGATTTAAATCAAACATATTTTGTAAAAAAATCATTGATTTAAATCAAAGGTTAATTTTGTGGCAGTTATTGGGTAATTAAAATCAAATTGTTATGAAAATATTTAATCAATCATTTATATTATTAATATTATAATTTAAAAAAATACAGAACACCAATTTTTAATATTACATAAATCTTTGGAAATAATGAAATGTTGTAACATTGCTCTATCCATTTTCATTGGAATATCAAACTTTAGAAGGTTCCTTAGTTACATGAAATAAATATCAATTAGATCAAATTTGGTATAATTACCCAGAAAAAGAGAAAAGATAGAACCATATTAACCAATATATGATTATCACCAATTCCGTATTCGTCAATTCAGTATTGTACCAATCCCATATTCGTTAATATTGTTTAATCTGTTTTCAATTACTGAGTTGAGAAAAAATGAAAAGGAATAATTTCACAACATTCGATTGACTTTAACAATGCTGTTCCTGAAAAAATAAATATTGAAGTTGCTTATTTTGCTATGAAATACATTGGTTCTTATAACAACGTCGGAAACTGTACTTTGAAAATCAATCAAATTTAAAGAAATTATTCCTCGTCCTTTTTTTCTTCAAGTGTTCAAATTTTGAACTATTTGATATTTCTGTAGCGTTTTTTTAGATTAAAGATTCTAGAATCTTACTTTAAGACACATTTAGTTAGATGTACTACAAATTCTTCTGGTGCACTTGTATATAGATATGATAAAATCGTTAATGTTCTGTTCCAAACTTTTTCAAAAATGCAAAACGAAAGATGCAAAAAAAGCTTCTAGCTATGGAACGTCCTTAATAAAAAAATTGATTTTTTAAAATATTTTTTAAATCATGATTTTTTGCAACCCTGGGAATAAATCAATCTATTTATCTATTAATGAGAGGAATGAAGATTAATTATCTATTTATGGAGATTTATTTATGATATTTTTGTTAGATTGCAGAAGTTTGTGCCCTTTTTTATGCTGAGAAATAAATTTTAATGGGATTACACTTATGCAGAACAGATTCACTTTTTTATAACCAATAATTTACCAAAATAATTGGTGGTTCCATTGAATACTCCTATCAAAATCAAAACAACTGAATCTAAATTTAATCTATGAAGTCAAACTTATTGACTCTATTAATTTCCGTTCTGTTATTTAACTCCAAACTGAAATTAGCTTTACTCTTACAAAAAGTGACTAAGGTGAATGTCCCAAACCATCTCTCATAATTTGGGACGTTCGCCTTAACACGCCGTCGTCTCTTGACGACTAAAAAGCAAACGTTTTCAAATAAAAGACGAATCAAATATCGACATCCTGTTTATACTCCCACCCATTACTCCTCCAAACAAGAGCCTAAAATGCTTTTAGGCCTAAAAGCCTGTCCAGTAGATCAACATGACACCGTCAAAATCGGTGTCGTGTTTCTATCAAATTACCCGGCAAAGATGACACCAGCTCGAACGCCAGCTTCCAGATGAGGGTGCTGGATTCGGATTTGCACTTCTTTCCCACCATGCGCTCGGCTGCGACGATTTTGGTCAGGAACAAGAGTTCGTGGCGAGTGTACCAAGATGACAACATGGACCACTCGACCTCGATCAGTTTGCTGAGATATTGAATGAGGTGGTGGTTGGAGAGGAAGGAAACTAAATGATCGGTCTGGTGGGACTTGACGAGATGGTTGAGGAGAGTGTGGAAAAAGGGCATGCAGGAATTTCGGGACACTGCGGGTTGTAATTCGCCGTTTTTTGTTAGGACGTTGAGACAGGGTAAGGAAGATGGAACTCTGTCTGGGAATAGCTTTAAGGTGGTCAGCAAATTCGATGAGGAGCTGTAAGAAAGTTATTAATTATTTTATTTTAATGTTATTATTTTGTGTGAATTTTGTATGTGGTGTGAGAAATGTTACCGAAGATTTTGGAACAGGTTTTCGTTAGAAATCCAGGCTGTGTTTAAACTGGATATGTCGTCTAGAGCAGTTATTGTTTGTGCAATCAACTTCATTCGAGCCCACTGAAAAAAGTTAAAATAAAGATTAAGGTTTGAAAAAATGAATGTAAAGAGACGAGTTGATTATTTTTATATCATTTTATATGATATGAAAATTTCATATAAAATGAAAAAATTTCATTTTATATGAAAAAATTTCATATAAAATGAAGATTTAAGGTTTCTTAATTGAACAATAATTACTGTAGGTGTCGTCATAGTCGCTAGTTGAGTACTCCACTTTGCGAGAAGAGTGTGCAAAATAGATTTTAATGGTTCTCGGTATCCAGCGACGGAAATCAGCGCTCCAGCATATTCGCAGGCTAATTCTGTGGCAGAGTTCAAATCATGGTTGCTGAGCAGCAGTTGCAACCTCGAAAAAAGAGCTAATTCAAATCCAGCGACACTGTCTCTATTGACGTTATGGATCAAAAGAGTCCGCCAGAGTCGAAGGGCTTCTATTTGAAGTTCCATTCCCATTTGTCTGAAATCAAAGAAAGAATAATAATAATAATAATAATACAATAAAATGTATGTAATTGAATTTGTAACTGTCGATAATGGAAATTGAAAGTAATTTAATAATTACCCAGAAATATCACTACTTATATAAGAAACGAGACAATTGACGATCTTTAAATCCTGTAATCTGTCCAGAACTGGCCTTCCAGTGTAATATACTAAAACTCTGCACAGTCGAAGAGCTGCGATGTTGGGAACACCGTATGCATTCGTTTTGGAATCCTCCGATTCTGTAATGCAAGTTTATTTCATATATTTTCTTCTTCAAAGGGTAATTATTTGCAAAAAATTCCAAGTGATATTTACTATTAAAATTTCTAAAATTATTGTGTGAAATATTTTAATTTACATTTATATAGGGAAATTTTTTAAATTAAATAGTACTTTATACGAAATCTATGTTGGATTTAAAAGTTCCTAACTAACCGAATTTCAGTGCTGACAAAGGTATGAAATTCGTAACTATAACATTCAACAGATTAGGCATAGTCGCTATGTTTAGAGCAGTTACTTTAGACCTTCTCGCCAATCTTATTAAAATCTCCAGAGCTGCAACGATGGCAACTGGTGATGGTTGTATTTCGCTCAAAATGTACCTGAAAATAGAAGATATGAAGAAAACGTTTACAGTTTTAGATGCAATCACTTGAATACAGGGATGTTCAATTTCGTTAATATTCCATTAACCATTGACCATTGATTTATGAATGGTTAATGATGGACACTCCATTAACCA
>JABFPB010008050.1:0-10464 GCA_022817645.1 Ceratoteleas bidentatus | reverse complement strand
AAAATAATCTTTGAGTTAGTTTGAAGTGGTAAGAAAAATTGCAATTTAGAATATTAATGAAATTTTTGTTATTGATTTCTACATTTATTATGTACATTTTTTTATTATAATGAAATTAACAATGAGAATAGAAAGAGATATTAACAAAGATAATTGTGTCAATTGAAAATGTTATATTGACAATAGAACAATGAAAATACAACTGTTTAAAATTGATTTTTAAATTAACTTGCACATACTATACACAAGTTCCATTGATTGGATTATGTAATTTAATATTCAACATATACGACTTCAGTCTATTTCCTTGTAAAAGCATTGTGTAAATAAGTTTACAACTGAGCTGATAACTGTCATTTAGTTTCAAACAAAATAACACAAATATAAATGTTATAACGTTTTATAAATTCTTGTAGTATTGAAAATTGTCAGTTCAATTCCGGCAACATTATTATACTTTTTTTAATAATATAGTATTAGTATTTATTGCTCTGGGCATTAGCCTTCTGAGCGATAGACAATTACATATTAATTTTTTACAATAAGTTCACGCGACAATATAATATAAATACAAAAAAAAGACAAGTAAAGTTGAACAATTTAAACAAAATATAGTAAAGAAGACAAACCCGAAATACAAATAATGAACTGACCTTAACGATGCAAAAGAAAATAAAATAAGATAGAATAATGAAATAACGTATGATAAGTGGTGAGTACAGGATATAAAATACAAAGAAAAATAAATACTAATACTAAATATAAGTTGCTTTTGCAACTCCTGTGTTGTAAAACTAGTATTTAATAAATGAGTAATAAAAGTAATTGAATTTTGAAATTATTAATATGATTCATATATATTATTTTCCTCACCTAGCATTATTATCAGAAACAACGTGTTCCTGTTCAGAGGCTGAATGTTCTTCCTTTATAGCTCTTCTGGCAGCAGGTGGACGATAAATTTCAGCTGTTCGCGCTGATTTCACTGCAACCAGCACAAGACTCACGGAATCACAAACCAGAACAATTCATCGACAACAAAATCACTATTTTTCAGCATTGCCATGATTTTAGTAATAACAATTGATTAAATGCAAATTATTTTTTAATTTTAATCTTTCACATAAAGTTGTTTTATATCAAGTTCACATTATTTGTTTACTTTCTGGTAACTCACTCAAATTATTTTACATTCATTTTGTAAAATTGGTTTCTTTGAATTAATTTTGTAAATGACATTGATATTGATGTAAGATTCTCAGATTTTTTAGAGATTTAAGGAGAAAAGTAATCTGAATAGTTAGAACATGAAAATATTTAAAATTTCAAATCGTTTCATTGGTATATATGAACACTGTATATGAAAACACAGATATTTTACAAATTGAATTTTACCATTGCAACAAATATGAAAGCTTAAGAAAACAAGATGAAAGCAAATAAATTAAAAAAAAAATTGCAGACATGATTTTCTTCCGTGAAATAGCTAATAAAAAATGGCAAACAATTTATACTTCCTGAATGAATGACTTTTGAAATTCTGTGCCCTGAGTTTGAATTCAAAGAAAGTACAAAATCAGTCGATTTTAATGCAATTTAATTCTTGATAATTCTCGATAATGATACAGACAATTATTAATCAAATATTAATCAAATGGTGCAAGTTTTATTTAATTATAAAGTATATAAAGTATTGACTTTAAATGTTTTAATGAATAGCTCAAAGTCATTAAAATATGATTTCAAAAGGAATAACAATGAAAACAAACAAGTTTTTTATTACATTATGATTCTTTTGTTTTAAATGAAATACATGTTTTAAATGATCATGACTTTTCCAGTCCAAAACACAAAATTAACCTTGTCTTTGTCTTGTGTTGTGTTCTGGAGTTACCGCTGGAGACTTTTCTTCGACTCCCATTGTCTCTTCTTCTTCCTCCTCTTCCTCCTCTTCTTCCTCTTCTTCTTCTCCTTCCCTAAAAAGAAATGAAAATTGGATACATTAGATTAATCAGGAATATTATAAGAATATTATAATAATCATATAAGATTGAGATTATTATAATATAATTATATTCCAAATAATTAACCTTCTGTGACACATCATACACTGAGTGCATGAGCGATGATTTTTATTGAAAAAAATATATATATTATACATAAAATATTGTCTAGTGTGAAGTATACACACTTATATTCCTCAAATCACTTGTTAAGTTTATTGTAATTGAAAAATAATCATAATTTTTTTTCTTTTTTTGGGTAAAATTGTAACAAGACATAGAAATGTTCCTTCTTCAAACTTTGTAGGCAAAAAATATGATTTGGGTTGTAACTAAATGTCCTAACTGTTTGATTAACCCAAAGACATGAAATTAGGGTGATATTAATATAGTACTTTTTATTTATTATGTTTACTAAATTAAGTTGATTCATAAAAATGTCTTTTTCATTTAAAAATAAGTATTCCTATAAAAATAATACATTTTCCATAATTTTTGGTTTAATAATAATTGAAAATGTATCTGTGTACTCAGTGTACAATGAATTTTGGACACAAATCACTGAAGGTTAAACTGTTTTTAACATCTTGTTAAATTAATAAGATTTAATCTTTTTAAAGCACCATTGATTTTCTGTTCCCATTATAACGTCAAAAATGTAAAGAAAAAGCAAGATCTTAAAATATGTTTGTATGAACTATCAATAATAAGCTTCAATTTCGAACTATCTACAATCAAATTATATGTGAACATAACCACAATGTCGATGTTATTTGATCATGTTTAAGTTTTCGGAAGAAAAATTCTGGAAAGTTGTATAATTGTTTAAACAAATCACATGTTTATGGTATTCTTTTTAAGTATGCTAGTTTTTTATTTGACATTTCAATGAACTTTTAAGATTTTTTTTCCAAGCTTTCCTATAGCCTAAAACATTCACCATAGGAGACTGTGTTAAAAGTGTAATTTTCAAAATTAATATTTCAAAATTCGATAAGTATATTTTAAGCACATTGACACATAAAGAGACAGTTATTCTATTAAAATATGTAGGTTTTAGAAAAAGTTCACTGTATTTGATCAAATGAACAAACTATTTTAAACCAAATATTCTATCATAAAGAGTAAATTAATATATAATAATAAAAAGAAAATATGTAACAATATAATACAATAAATAGAAAAAAGAATTGAAATGGTTGATCCAATGAGTAATTTTTAACCTTTTTTAATTAATAATAAATTCTCCTATTAAGATCGCCATGATCTTATTATGATCATTATTTGTAGATAAAAGTTATCAAAACAAAATTATACTTTTTTAAGCATAGTTTGCATTGAATTATGGAAGAAAATCAAAGGTGTTTTCTAACCGCACAGAATCTGCAGTAAAGTAATGTTTACTTTCTACACTTTTATTTGATTACATTCAGATTAGCTTCTCCCAGTTTCTTCTTACAGTCTCAGTATCAATTGCAATGAAATTGTACAAAGACCCTCTTTAAATAATCACCTCCCATAAGAGTTAATGGGAAAAGTAGCATTCTCTAAGATTGCTTTCCAGTTTCCGAACACTAATATTCTTTGTTAAATGTATTCACAAATTGATTCTGAAAGCAACACTACACAATTCAAAAATAAAGTAAACATCCACTAATCACAATTTCACAGCTTAATCACAAAAAAATCAACTCAAACACAATAATTTATAAAAAAAATGCATTTGTAAACCAACATTAATTTAATTTATCAATATAATCCTCGGAGCAGTTCAGATTTTCACAACCGACACAAAATTCACTAATTCAACACCAATTTACCAATTTATTGTAAAATCCCCAACCAATCAATTGCCAATAAATAAAATAAAAAACTGCACAAGGCACCTTATCACATCAGATTTGAAGCACACTACTGTCCGTCTGTCGCAGCCCTCGCCGATCGAGAATGAGTGCAACAAGTGACTGTAGTTGTCCTGCACCAACTCGTGGGTAAGGAACCTTCGGTAACTGTTTTCCGGCGGGAACACCAGCACTCTGAAAGTGAAAAGAATTCGCAGAGTCGCCAACTGCTCGCCGTTGAAAGGAAAACCGTTCGCCCTGCCAAAGCGCGACTGAGGTGAACGTAACTCGACGCCCCCTCTCCCCCCTCCCTCCATCCAGACCCCCCCAAACTTTTATGTAATTCACTTTCTCCGTCAGCGTCTTCCTGATCCTGAAATTACCGAAAATTTCGAAGGACGACTAGCACGTTATGTCTACGGCAACTTCGGATTGTTTTTCAAGGGTTTTCTATGGGGATTAGTATGGCTTTTGTATGGGGTTTCTATGGGGATTGTTATAGAGTTGAGTTTTAAAGTTTTTTGAAATTAGTGTTTTGTTTTGTGCAAAGGTTTGTTGAAGTAAAGTGATAATTTTTTATGGTGGTTCTATGGAAAATGCGATAAATACGTTTTAATAGGGATTAGAGAGGATTTTATAGGGATTAAGTTGGGATTATAGTTTCGGCAGATCAGAGGCATTTTTTGAGTTTAAGTAGGTAATATTAGATGATAATATTACATTATTAGGAAATTTAGAATATATTTATGGGTTTCTATGGGGATTACCCAAAGAAACATTATAGGAATATAAGTTGTTTTGACTTGTTCCATTTGTAAGTATTGTTTGGGGATTCTGGGAAAAAACATTACTGATTAATGTGCATCACTGACTAATGTCGAATAGGACAGAAATACAAAAAAACCCAAGGTAATCAAAGAAGAAAACACAAACATTCCAAGTTTTCTTCTTTGTTTACCTTTGGTGTTTTTGAATTTCTGTCCTTTTCAATATTTGAAGTTGGTCCTTCTCATACAATTTAACGATTTTTCATTTGTTTTTCAATGGGATTGTTGTAGAAAAATTGTCTCAGGTATAAGATTTCTACATATTCCTAAATCATCTAAATACACATTCAGATCCCCTATCAATTTCCTTTTGGTTTTTCCATTATGTAAATGGGAATTGTTACAGGATTATCATATTTCTTCAATGTTCACCTTTTTCTTTTGTTTCCTTTTTCATTTCATGCACATTGTGTTAGGTTAGCACATACTGGCTCATTGGAGAAGGAAATGTGCGATTGGAGTTTTGAGAAAATGAGAACGGAGTGATTGGTTCAGTAACTGACCCAATAGTTGGAAGATAAGATATAGTAATTACGAAATAAACCGGTTGCAGTGGCGTATGCATAACATGCACTGTTACACGGAAACGAGTAATAGACATAATTTAGGAAACAAGGCAAATGTGAGTAAGTGAGTCTGCTGGAAGTTCGAGTCGAGTGATTTGCAGGATGTATTGAGCGAAGGATGGGATTAGAGGTGAGAGTACCTTTGTTTTTTGTAGGATTAGTCATGCTGCAGTATTTTGTTTTGTGTAAATAAAAACAGGAATCTTCCGACCTTTTTCTTTTAAAATAATTTGTCATTTTTAGAATAGCATTCTAATAATGACATTCCTTTAAATTTTTCAGAGTTTCTTTTGTTTTATTTCTGTATTTCTTTATATGTAAATTCTATTCCATGCAATTTCTCCATCCAACCACCTTAAAACAAAACAAAGTGCATTCCTAACCCCAAAATAAACAAAAATGACCCAAAACAAAACTGACCCAATTATGCAATCGGCCTCGTCGAAAACAAAATAACTTTGACCTTAACCTAAAAAACCACCCGCACCCCGAAATCGGCGTCTCGCGCTGTGCTTACCTTCCCCCCCTCCCCCCTCTCGAAATCCGAGCTCACTTAAAAGTCGCTCACAAACACACCGACGATCTTCCCCGTGAAGAAAGACAGTGACATTAACGACAAGGACGCTTTTTTCGCATCGCGCGTTCGCCGTCGCAGTTACCTTTTTGTGCCGGTTTTGCTGAGGAATATGTCGATGTCGCTTTCGACCTCTTCCAGGAACTCCCTATCCTCGTACTTCATTGAGGCGCGCGGTCACTCGATGCTCGAACCAACTCACACCGATGGGCGACCCATCGTTCTCTAGGAATGACTATTTTCGTTCTGGATGGTGCGGACAAGACTGGACGCGTCGCGTGCGACTAGAGGGCGCGCGCGCAGGCGCGACCGTTCGAACGGCGCCAATTTTTTTGGAGCCGGAAGAAAGGGGCTTTCGTCGCTATAGCGAGGGAAAAAAATCGGGAAAGCCGATTTTCGACACTTTCCTGATAAAAATTATTCGTAGAAACGAATAACGTTGGATAGAAAATTGCAATCTGCGGATATCCGCCATGTCCGTAACTTTGAACGATACCGCCCTGCCCTCTAGTGTTGGAATCTAAATATAAAGAACTGCTAAAGAAAATTTAAATTAGCATTTATTTAATTAAAATTAATGTTTTGTTGATCGGAATTCAGTTTGTAATGGCACGTAAGCATGTGTTTTATATTGTTTGTAAACGTAGATAGCAGATTTAATTTTTTCTTTAGATTTAGGCGGGAGTTTTTCGTGGCGCTATAGGCGAACTATTTGTTGATAAAGAATTGCTATAAGAGATCAATTTTGCAGAACTAATTGTTATTAACAATCAATTTTTTAAAAACTGATTGTTCTGTATTGATTGTTTTAAAAAAAGTTTTGAACGAACTGATTGTTTTCAAGAAATAATTTGTTGACGACAAATTGACTGTTCATAAAATTTTATTTATGAGAAATCGGTTATTAAAAACAATTTGTTAATAACAAATTTATTAAGTAATTTATTTTTAAGAAATTAATTGTTGACAGCAATATGTTGATATCAAATAGAATGTTTAAAAAAATTTGGTTGTAACAAAGTGATTGTTTAAAAAAATTGTTAACATATAGCTATGAAAGATTATTGTGATAGAAACAAATTATAATTAACAATCAATTTCTTATAAATAAATTACTATGTATTGATAGTTCATAACAATTTGTTTATAACAAATTTTTTAATTTGTTTATAACATTGTTTATAATAAATGTTTATAACAAATGTTTATAACAAATTGTTTATAACAAATTAATTAATTAAATTCAGATACGTAACAAAACTATGCGGATTAATAATGGAATCGGCCGTTATTTCGACGTTCTATCTTATAATAAAAATTAAAAAAGATATGCAATATAAATAAAAATCCGTACAAAAATTGTAATTTAAAAACTAAAGAAGTTAAATTTCTTTGAAAAATGTAATTCTGGATACATGCTGGTTTTTGTAAATTTTTTTAAATTATCGTTATGAAAGCATTTTGATCATATTATAGGCTAGATAGAGTTACAGCATATTTATTGTCTTGTAGGCGAAAATATGTTAGCGTATCGCAGAATAGGGTCCATTTATAGAAAAAAAATGTGATACAGGTTTGGCATTTTTTTAACTAAATTAATAACTTAGCTCATGGGTTGTGACAAAGACGCTTCAGGTATGCAGTTAACACTTTCTTCTTACTTTACAATTCATATGTTACACTTAGACTTCCAGTAATAGGACGTAAATATACGACACATCAATTAATTTTGACATGTAATTGGTATTGTCAATTATTAATTCAGAATGCTGAAAATCTGGAGTGACAAGAAGTGGACCCTATTCTGAAATACACCCATGTAACAATTCAGTAATAATGTATAGTATGTATATACTGGAATATAAATTATGAAATTTCATAATTTTGAAAAAGTCAAAATTAACGTTTTTGAAAAAAGCGCAAGCCCAATTAAAGAACCGCTGCACATCGGATTTTTTCGAAATCGACGATCAAAAGCACACTACAAAATGTTACAGAATCGTTATTCATTGGCAAATAGTAAGAAACACACGAATGTTTCAGGTATTTATATCAATTTATATCAAATAGTTTTAACAAAATTATGTGCAAAGTAATTTCTGTTGATAATGAAAATAATTTATGGAATTAATTTATTTCCTTAAAACCCTAGTCAAAATGTAATTGTATTATTTATATTCATCCAATTTAATTAAATAAATTAACATTCGTGATAACATTCATGTAATTGATTAATATTGATAAACATTGACCTATTTTAATGGGCTGTATTGCATTTGAGCCAAATAGCATTTGAGCCATATAGCATTTGAGCCATAAACAATATTGCATTTGAGCCACTGCGATAATGACCCCCCCTTATCTAATGACACCATGATAAGGCGAGATGAGCCAAAATCTAATTTTTTGTCTCAACAAATTGAGACCTTGAATATTATTCTTTGAATAATGTTCTACAATTTAATCATTTTTAAAATTTACTTACTCTGTTGAAACTTTAACATTTAAATTGCCCGTCATCTGGCGCCAATAAATGCTGGGTCAATAGCATGTTTGGTGTTGACGTTTTCAAATCCGCCGAAGTCACTGTTTACGATCAGTGCACTTTAAAGTACGTTACCGGTCGTATTCGCGAGCACGATGGACATCGTTAAAGTGCAAACGACGAAAGGAAAGGAGTCCATCATAATTAATAATTTCAAGTTCCGGAAAATTAGTGTTTTAAAAAACGGTGACGTTTCGTGGCGGTGTACCGTGGGATCGTGTTCGTGTCGTGTCCGCACGAACGAAGCCGTGACCGACGTCCTGCGGATCAGCCACGCACACAACCACGCTGATTTGGACAGTCGCGAAGTGGAGAAAATCGTCGTGGCATCCAGATGCAAGCGGAAGGCGACGGAAGACATCAGTGTGATGCCGAGCAAAATCATTCGAACTGCCCTGATGGAAACGGAAACTCCAAATATGCAGCATGGAGACTTACACAACATCTATTTAGCGATGTACCGCTCCAGAAGGAAGGTTAGTAATTTAATTAATGAATTTTACTTAATTTGCAAAAAATTATTTTAAACTGTGTATTTGCAGATTTTGCCGCCAATTCCTACTTCATTTGATGATGCCCTATCGCAAGTATCTGCCGCGAACTACATGACCAACCGAAGGGAACAGTTCTCCTACGTTTTTGACGACCTCGTAATATTGACGTGCCGAGCAAATCTGGATTTTTTGTGTTCACACGGGGATACAATATTGGAAGACGGGACATTTTACACCAGTCCGCAACATTTTCAACAATTATATACAATACACGTCTTCCACAATGACGCATATTTCCCCGTTATATTCAGTTTTTTGCCGTCCAAGACCAAGGATTGCTACATCCGAATGTGGAAGCACATTGTTGAACTGACGGGTAAAGTATCATTATTATTATCTAAATATAAAAAATGTTATGATTCAATATGTTTGCAGTTAATACGTTTTGCAGGAAACCGTTTTGCACCGCGGATAGCTTTACTGGACTTCGAGGCTGCTGCACAGAACGCTTTGAAGGAAGTTTTCCCAAACGTTGCTGTAAAAGGATGCCAGTTCCATTTGGGCCAAGCATGGTACCGCAAAATACAAGATTTGGGGCTGTCGCCGGTGTACCGGTCGCATAATGCCAAAGGCGAATGGCTCAGACTGTTTTTCGGATTATCATTTTTGAAACCGGAAGAAGTCAGCGAGGCATTCGTCATGCTTATGACTGAGTGCCCCGGGGGAAAATCTATATACGATTTTTGCGATTATGTTTTAGACAATTATATCGCAGAAAACGCTAGATTTCCCCCCCAATTATGGGCCGAACCACCTAGCCTGGATCCTCGCACTACGAATGGCCCGGAGTCTTTCCACAGGTAAATATATTTTTGCGAATCTTTCAACAAGTATGAAATATACTCAAATAGTAATACGTATTGTTAATCTTTTTTTCCCAGGCATTTGAAGAAGCAGTTCTATGGGCCGTACCCATCTGTGCATGTCTGCATAGACGTGCTGCAAAAGCTGCAGGCTGAAACATATCTGAAGTTCGCCGGGGTACGCAGCCGAAAAGTGCCCAACCCGAAAATAGGATTGCGGTTGGAAGCTAGGGCACGTTTCGCGCAAGATGGTGACGTCATGAATTACGTTAAGCAGTGCAGCGAAACAAATCTACCACCTGTGTTGTGAATATATATATATATATATATGCAGATGTTGTTGTTGTTGTTGTATTGTTGATATATTGCGAATATTGCAAATTTTGTGTTCCTAATAAAAATGCTGAAAAAAGTCAATTTCGAAAAAAAATGTTTCATTATGGCTCATCTCGCCTTATCATAGTGTCATTAGATAAGGGGGGGGCATTATCTCAGTGGCTCGAATGTTATACTAGGTGTGGCTCAAATGCTATACTGATAAGGCCTGATAATGGACACTTTGGCTCAAATGCAATCCACCGGTTTGGTCGCGAGCGTGTAAATAAATAAATGTCATAAAACGCGCGCAAATGCGCATTCCGTTGAATGCACTCTTGGTCATGCGTGTGTGTATGTTTATGGGTATGTGTGAGTGTATGTGTGTGTACGTTCGGGCTTAAGGAGGCCTCTTGCATAAAACAGTCGAGCGGCG
>JABFPB010008049.1:0-10470 GCA_022817645.1 Ceratoteleas bidentatus | reverse complement strand
GGGTCAAAACAAATTTTTGAATGCGCCATTCAAACGAGCACCAAAAAGTATCTAGAAGTACCCAACATTGTCCTTTTTTTCCATTGCGTTGTATAAGTTGATTTCAAGGGTTGCTGATACCCTTAAACGGATCTGATCTAAGAAATCTCCGATATTTGAGGGCGATCCATCGTAATACTGAATTGCACTAACCGCGATGTTCGCGTCCATTTCCGTTTCCAGCGGCGATTTCTTCGATTTCGTGTACGGGATTCATTGTGGAATGTGTAGGTGTGTGAAGCATAAGAAAATAGTAACGACTCACCGGGTATTATCAGATTATGCGTCGAGTCAGCAAGCGGCTCAGCGCGGGTCAGCTGGAGGCAGCATCAGCGGTTGAATTCACGTATGAGGTTGTCTCGGCGCCGTCAAAAATTGTAGACGTTAGCGATGTCCTGAGTAGTGTCGGCTGGGCGTCTCGAGTTATAGCCCCTTTGGAGGTGATCGGTGAAGATCGGGTTGAATTTCGTCCAGGAGACTTTGCGAAATCGGTCACACGAATTTGTGGTGTAACGCCACGTCAATCGCGGCTTTTCGCGATTGACGTTCACAACGACCAAATTTCGCGACCAAATTTCACAATCCCACTTCTGACACCAAAATTTTTGTTGAGGATCGTGAATTTGGGTAAATAAATGTATTGTGGTTCGGCACGTTGAACGGTTTATTCCGGCAAATCTTATACTATTACGTTAGCGCGACGAGTGCAAAGTGTACGAGTGCAAAGTACTGCCCGAATTGAATTCTGAATACTGAGAGTGTACTGAGAGTGTATACTGAGCGAGCACTGAGAGCGAGGCAGGGCACGGGCCCATATTTATTAACTGTTTTGCACACGGCCTGTGCTGTCTTTTCGAATACTTTGCACACGTCTGTTCTTAATTTTAGAACGTAAAGCATACGTTTGCCACTTGATTCCTTCAGAAAACGTCAATCCAGCAGTTCCACCTCGAAGGTGAGCGGATGTTCAGTGCATTGACTTGCTCGATTTTGCAGATCGAGCAGCTAATCTTCAAGGAATCGAGTTGACTTGAGAATTATTTCTTTAAACTGCAGAATTTGCGACGTTAGGAATGGGCGTTAGCCCGTTTCCTAACAATACTAAAATTCCTAAGCGTTTTGGAATATAATATAAAAATATAATACAAACAGGTTACCAACACTTTAAAATATTATAATGTGTACCTGAATGAAATAATGACATTAAATTAATCGATTTAGGTTTGTAAGGTAAACATATAAATGGTGCTACCTATTCTAAGATTTAAAAAGTAATTCACCTGAAGATTGCAATGTTTGATTATGAGTATAAACATAAATATTTCACTAAGATAAAAACAATGAAGCCTCAGGGACTGAAAAATCGAGGTTTTTTAATGAAAAAGATTAATTTTAACTTCAAATCACAATAACTTTAAAAAATAAACAAATCGTTTTTTCTATTTTTTTATAATTTTTTTCTCAATAATTTGAGAGGTCGATATCCAAAATCGAAAGGGATTAACATTGTTAAAACAATTGTTGAAAAAAAGGAGGATTTTGACATTTGGCGTTATATTTCCCCATCAACAGTCGCGAATATGACAGCAAAGCTTAAAGTTCTTATCTAAAGTTATTATCTTTATAATGGTCTATTCTACCATTATAACCGATATTTCAACCTAATTGAACGATTCTACCACTATGACATAATTTTTTTTGCCAGTGCTATATCTAATAGGGCAACACCTAAATAGGATTATGGGGAATATGAACCAACATACTTTACTAATAGCCGAATAAGCAGTTTCCTACTTGTTTTTAGGTAAAAACAAACCAGCATACGCGTTTTTAGTCTAATTTGAGGGGGTCGAAGTTTTTTTTCGTCGATTTTACATGGAATGACCCTGAGTAAAAATATCAGGTCTCTAGTGGAAAATGTGATGTGACTCATCTGTGATGACAGCCTTATCACGAATCGATAAACATCATTAGAAAATTCAGAATCAGAACTACATCATGCCCTTATGGAGTACTCTAATAACCCAGTGGGAAAAATGCAACTGGCCCAGTACTGTTTACAGAGTCATCAGAGGCATTTGGCATTTTGATTAACTAGACTTGGGTCAGAACAAAAACAGAGTTGGAAAGATAACATCGACGCAGGACTGGGGGCCAGTAATGGGTTAGCTCTTGATTACAAATGGCCTAGCTTTGGGTCAATTAGGCACAGATCTGGATCAACTTTGGTACACCAACTTTGCCAGGCTTGGTTTAACTCTTGCAATTTATAGTTTCTTCATTGGGTCGAAACAGTACTGGCCCAAGTCTGAGTTCCAAATATGAGTCGAATGTAACGGTTATAATCGCTATGGCCCTAATGTAGCTCGCCCGTTAAATGGAATACCATAGTCAAGTAATATTTATGTAGCTATAATATAGCGAACTGATCATGGCCTGATCATGGTCTGAACTGATATGGCTGTAATATGAACAGGACATCATCACAAACTTTATGGCAAGGTTATATACGAAGATTTCATCGTGACTACAAATTCACATGATTACAAAACTATTGATTTTTTCAAGCTTGTTTAAATTTACCAGATGAAGTTTTGGCCCTCTTGAGAGCATAATAAGGGCCTGATGAGGGTCATAAGTGATTTTCTGTTTATAGCCACCGCGATGCCAACTGTTATATCCGTGATCAAATTCTGAAAGGGAGTCTGATGTAGTTATGATGAGCTAATGTATCATCCTGATTAGGTCCTAATCTCAGCATCGTCGAAATTTGTATAGTGGTATGTCAATTAATTTGCACTGACACTTTACGAACTTTTTTTTACAAGAAACATAAGGAAAATCAAAACAGATGTTGGAAATCTAGTTCCAACACGTCTATATACGAAAGACTTTCAGGCTATTAAGTGATAATTAGAAACATTCGATAAAAGTGAGTTGATACTTGCATGTAATCCGTATCCAGCGGAACCAGGGGCGGATCCAGACTTCGAATTTGGGGGGGGTGATGGAGTGAATTTTGTCTCGGGGGGGGGGGGGTTGTCCATCTTCTGAATAAAAAAAATTCTTATTTGCTCATATTACATTCCTTCTTAAAGTAATTTTTACAATCACATTAAATCCTATTAAATCACCTTTGGAATCACATTAAATCACATTAAATCATCTTTGGAATCACATTAACTCACATTAAATCACATTGAACAACATTAAGTCATGTTTAGAATACACTTAGATAACAAAATCAATTCGTCGTTTGCTATTTGCAAATTTAGTTATGATTTTATCGACGTCAAGCTGAATCTGACGGTGAATATGGAGCAAAGCTAAACCGGTGAGTCGTTCCTCCTCCATGGTTGATCTCAGCCAAGTTTTCAGCCGGCGCAGGGTCGAAAAGCTTCGTTCAGCAGTTGCCGCACTTACGGGTAGAGTTGCGAGAATTTTTAGGAGAGTCTGGATAGACGGGTAAAGGTCCACATCACAATCCTGAATGATCTCTATCAAAGAATCTGGAATTTTCAGACCATCTTGATCCATGCGTTTCCATTTTGCTACCCACATCCTGAACTCGGCTACGACGACAGAAGCAGGAGCACCCAAGAGTCCTTCATACCGTTGTGACACTTTTCGCACAGTTGACAGATCGTCCTCAGTATACACTGTTCGTGGTAAAAACACGTTCAAATTGAACAGCTCCATGACATCTGGGGATAGCCTATCTTTCAAGTCGAAAGTGATGCCGTCCAACAGGGGGATGAACACTGCCCTTCGGAAGTACTCTTCAACCGTCTCAGCTGGATAGTTTTCCCGATGTCTTTGTCGACTGGCGGTTCGTGGTATTTTCAGCTCGACGTCCATTTCTTCAGCAATCTTCTGCGCTTCAGTAAACAACTGTTGGAAAACGGAATCAGCTTTCTGTCTCTTCTCTTGCAGCACGGACATGGTATCCTTCAACGCATCAGTTGCCTTTTTTAGGTCTAAAGACGATGTTTGAAGGTACCGGCTCAATGACACGGTTATACCTACATTGAGAAACACAAAATGAGTAGGAACAATTATGAGGCACAATATATTCAAAACTTACCTAGTACGTCATTTAGACACATGGTCGCGATGATGAACTCCGGGGTGCGTAGAGCGTATTGAAGGGACTGAACGTCTGATGCGGATTTTCTGTCTGTCCATGATGCAATCTGTTCAAGAGCGTCGTATATTTTCACTAGTGTATCTCCCTGGAATTGCAGATGCCCATCATGCCTCTCTACCCAACGCGTCTCGCAAATACTCTTCAGGGACGTCCCACCTAGCACGTTCTTAAAAACGTCATGTCGCTTTGCAAAAGAATTAGCAAATGCCACAACTTTCTTCATAGTATCAGTTGCGTTACGACAAACGGCAACCTTACTCGATTTTGCCAGTGAGTTATTTAGTGCATGATTATTGCAGGGAGAATGACTTCCGTGAGTAGCTGTCTTCAGAAGCTCCTGGGCCGCACCTTTCGTTTCCGAAATCATGACTGAACAACTGTCAGTACCGATCCCCACACATTTTGACAGATCAACATTGAATGTCCGGCAAAGATCCGCAACTATGTGTGCTAACGCAACACCAGTGAGACGACGATCTCCTTGTACATCATCAGGGTGGATCGACGCATATGCATCACAAAATGTTATAAAATCTTCTCGAATCCCTCAGTTGTATAAATATCGAAAAGACAAACTAAGTTGTTCAGTGTGAGATATATCAGTCGTTTCGTCAAATATCAGAGAGAAATACTTTGCTTCTTGAACTCTCGCCAAAAGAACTTCTTGGATTTCTTCCTTGCAAATATCGATCAACTGATTTTGGGTAGTTTTGCTAATGTAGGTCGCATTAGCCGACGCGTTTTCCAAATGACGCTTCAAACATACGTCACCTGAATCGACTCGAAAACGCAAAAGAGCTCTGAAATTTCCGTCATTAGATGCAGCACTATCACTGTCACTGGGAAGCCTGTATATATTTCCGTCGTCTCTATGGCCGCGCAATGGGATGTTTTGTTGTCCACAAAAGATTATAGTTTTGATAATTGATCGTATTCGTTCGCGATTTTCCTTAACCTGAGACTCTCGTTGGGTGCAGACTTGGTTGACGACGTCGAGTCCAGGTTGATGGTACTGCCGAAGGAAAGCCTTCCCAGCTTCAACAGCTGATTGGTGGTGCCTATTACTGTCGTGGGTTTGAAGCGCTTCTTTCTCTCCAAGTAAGTCGTCGAATACCTTCAAAGGTTCTTTGACCAATCTCTTGAGATTACCGCCCGAACCAGTGGTAAAAAGTACGCAGTACTTGCAATAAAGTCCTTGGTCCTTAAGCGAAAAAACTAGCCAGTGGTATTTGTCGAAATGAGACCTCTGAACATATTTCCTGGTTTCTTTTCCCTTTTTAGTGACCACGCAATGAGGAAGTTTGTAGTCCAAGGGCGGTGTCCAGTGTCGCTCCAGAAGTGTGGATTTCGTCAAGTCATCCACGTTGATCTGTCCCACGTAGTTCCCAACATCTGATGCAAATTGGGACGGAACCTGCAATACGATTAAAAACGAGAATAATTTACTCAAATAAAAGTTGTATACATTTCATATTTAATATCATATATATGCATACATGTAATATACCAACATATATATCTTCTAGACATATTTTCATTGTTACCTGAGGTGTTTCATTTTTAGCTGTATCCGGTGTAGAACAGTAGGTGATGTCATCATCGTGGTGTTGGTTTTTAGGTGAAGGCGGTAATGGTGGAAGACTCAGCTATTCTTTCGACGTCGGTTTTTAATTTTTTTGAGAAGAAGGTGTCAATCGTTCTAACACGTTTTGTGCCGGTCGTCTTCAGATGATCACCCTGAATACATAACGATTAATTAAACATAATGATTAATTAATTTAATTAAAGGAACGTCAAAAATAAATGTTCAATTAAATAAATCAAAACAATACCAACAAACCAGTATTAATATACATGTCTAAAAAATGCAGTGTAAAATATTTGCTCCCTTGCGGCTAAACTGTACGAATATAAAATTATCTGTTTAATAATCAATTATTTCCAGTTAGTTGTCAGTTTCTAGTAAAAAATACTAGAAACTGGCTTTCGATTTACAGAAAAACACTGTAAAATTACACTGTTTTACTGGAAAATTAAAGTGTTTACTATAATATTTACTGGCAAATTCAATTGAACACAGTAATTTTATTATTCAACAGCAAACTGTTGATGTGATTCCTTATCTCGCAGCACTTTTGTATGCGCGGGAGTGCGACAGTGCTGCCACCACATTCTTACTTTGTTTACAAAGTACTTTGTTTACAATAGTCATTTTGCAAATCCGATTATACATTTCCATAATGTTTGTAAAATGTATTCGTTTCCTGGTTGACGGTTATGTTTATATACAATTGCCAAACATTGAAATTCCAACATAAAATGCATACTTACCATATTTTCTATTTTGGGAGATTCTTACAAACATTCGGATTCCACAGCTAAACGTCGCTACAATGCAATAATTTATGAGTTCTCTGAATGTCGCAATAGGCTCACATCCGCTTAAGTGCAGTGCTAACGGAATTGGCCGGGACTCATAATCATAAAGGCGATATCGACTATTTGCTGTTAATTACACTCGAACCCCGCGCGTAAACCACCTTTTAACCGCCTAATTAACCGCCCGTGTAGTCAAGGAGTTCAGCTCCCGCCTAATCCACCGGCGCCATGCCTCCGAGTTATCCCACTCCGTCCGAAATCAAGTCCCAGCCAGCTGCGCCACCTGCGCCACCTGCGGCGACCGGCGATGCGTGGTGGGGATAGGTCCGCCGCTCCTTCAGCGGTTCACTAGGCGGGCGCGGCTGGCTTTTAATTCCTTTGACTATGCGAGGTTTGAGTGTAAAAATATATTTTAGGTGTAGGAGAATGTGTTGCTTTAAGCAAAATTACTTTTCTATAAACAATTATAAACGTGGCGAGAAAAAGTGATTTTTTCCACCTCACAAATTTCCCCTAAGAACGCCAACACTTTTTAAATCATTAAGTTTCAATATCTAAACGGCTCTTCGATAGAATACAACAATTATTGAATTAGAAGTTGATTTTGACTTACTGTCTAAGTGCAAAAATGTCGGTAGTCACATGCTTGAATAATGGCATGTTCTGCTTGCTGAATTGGTTGGATCCGATCGAGTTTCTCACTCTGTTTCAAATGACCCTAGCAGTAAGAGCGAAAAGGACAGAGTGGATCGGATCCAACTAACCCAGAGAACAGAACATGCCATAGGACTTCTGCCATCAGCGGGTCGAAATAATGTAGCCAAAATTATTGGTTTTTTGTTATTTAATAGAATATTAAATCAAACAATAGTTCTTAATTATCTTGGAATTTTAAGATCTTAGATAATATTTTCTATTTAATTTGTTTAACAAACTGAGTCCTCGTAAATCTTAACTAATAGGGCCAAAAATAAAAAAAGTCCATGCTTAGGGGGGGTCATGACCCCCATGACCCTCCCCCCCTGGATCCGCGCCTGAGCGGAACGATTCATTTAATGTGCAGATATTTATCCAAAGCCCCATTGAGTCGAACTATTTGAATATGAGCTCGATAATGGCAAAAACGAAGTAATTGAATTCAATATAAGCAATTGAAATGACAAGGCGACAAATCTCGTTGCAGGTATGCACAAACGTGAACATGTGTTATTGCAACCCCGGTTGGAGCGGTCCAGATTGCTCGATAAAGCAAGATATTCCGACGGAGGAATCAATCATTCCAAGCACCGAAGCGTCTGGTAAATATAGCACGCAGACACCGAAGGTGAAAGAGACCCCCTACGGTAAGTTTACATTTCGGCCGAGCGCCGTCGCCTCGTATAACCTACATTTATTGAAATCATTCGCTGCCGAATAAGTCAAAGGACTGACTTTTGATATCAACGTACAAACCGGCACGCGACAATACGTGTCACAGAGGACAAAAAATCGACAGAACCGAACGTCGATATAGCGATATGAACGAAATTAGCGTGGACGCGCGAGCCGCGAAATCTCGATGATTTACCCGCCACTGGTATCATTATCAGCGTCACCCTCGAATATTAAAGAAGTCTGAATGTGCCTTGTGAAACAATCTATTCGAAACGAATGTATATACATATAGATACCAAATAATCTAATACGTATTTACACTCCAATGTAATACTCCAATGTATTTACAAAAATTTTGTATTAGTTCCAAATAAATTCACTTTATCATAACTAAATAATTTATTTGAAATGTTACCAAATGAATAATACACGGGGAGAAAAAATGCCTTTGAACTAACCTCAAACTCACAGTTGAAGCTTTAATGTTGAAACAAGCGAATCCTGTTAAGTCAAACGCGAATGCTGTTGACACAATGACATTCGATGTTGATTCAACAGCGAACGCTGTTGAATCAACTGTTTATGCTTCTACTGCAAGTTTACGGTTGATTCAAAGGCATTATTTCTCCCCGTGTATATTTGTGATAAATAAATCTATATGTATAGCAAATTAATGTATTTCCTTTCACCAAATAAGGAATTATTATTTCCAAATAAATTCCCATTTAGCGCAACTAAATTTATCCAATAAATGTATTTATTTGAGATAACTAAATTATTTTCCTGGGTGAATTCAGATTAGTATATTATATATTCAATCATAATATATTCAATTATAACCTGCTATAATGTGCAGATTTTGAACGAAAACCACATAGGACCAAATAGATTTATGCTAATCGTTTCTAATAGTTTTATTTTAACAGAGGTTAAACTTTATGAGATAACATGAACACTGAAAAATGCAATACCAGTGGAGAGTTAAAAGTGTAGCTACTTCGGTGCTGATATCCGGTAAAATAAACGGCATAATGGGAAGGGAGATTAAATACTCGAGGCGCAACTTATCAAAGCTATTTATTAATGGATGCCCAGTCGAACGTGTAACGCATTGCCAAGTAATTCGCGTCTTCGGGCCGAATTCCGTGCCGTTTGGCAATTGACGCGCAATCGACAATCACGCCGAAATCAAATTAAAAATTCGCCAATTAAGCGGGCCGATGTTCGAACTCGCGCGGAAACTCATGAGCCGGTTTCGGGAATTTTCAACACTGCTATCAATTTTGCTTTGTCCTCAGCGGAAGCACGCTGTTTGGGGAAAATGCTTCGAACCTTTTTTCCCTTTTTTGCTCGTTTTTTGCAGTTAAATGTTTTTTTTTCGTTTCTGGAGATTTTGTCATATTCCCCGATAGAACAAGATTTAAATTATACATATATTATATAGACCTTTATACATAAAATAGGTATATATACAATATACCTATATTATACATATACTAGATATATGTAAAATTAATGTCCTATCAGGGTTCAGAGGACGGATTCGTTAAGCTTTGTTTCAACTCGAATAAGGTAGTTATTAATTCAATCTAAGTCATACCTTAATATTTGTATAGGGATGGTATTTGAATAAGTAATCATTAGCAGGTGCATAATAAAAGTAAAGAAAGTTAATTAACGGTTTACACTATTTATACATAGTAAAAATATCCATGTAAAAGAACTGCACGGTGAAGAATAGTTTCTTGTAAGAAATGAAAGGTATATCAGAGAATAAATAATAAGAGCGGCTACTCTTCTTGAAGCTGAAAAAACCATTGACATAGTTTCTCCAAATGCACAATGAAATATCATTTGGATAGATATAATTCATCGAGTGTCAAAACAAAAATACATAAATTCAAACAACGGGGAAATAAAAATTGTGAAAACGGTCAGTTGGTAGTTATGAATTGGAGGAAAGAATACTAAAAAACGATTACACGCAAATAATTGAAAACTGCGCTTGTAAAATCAAAAACTATTAATATTGTGGATGGAAATGTAGTATTCCAAAAGAATAAGTACTCGTTAAACAGATATTACTTAAATTAAGAAACTGAAAATCATATAATAAGAAAAGACGGATATATAATGTATGATTAAAAACACTCAATACCATAGATATGACATTTGAAAAAATAAACAAATACATAATGTTGACATGAAATCTGAAAACAATTACTATCACTAAATTATTAGACATTTGTTTTGTTAAGGGGACACTCCACTATTAAAATGAAGTATATGATCGAGTAGACAGCAAGGATGAAATTTTAGGTCATAATAGAGTTCGATAAGGGGTTTTTATTCACGCATAGTAGGGGCCTTCAGGACTATTATTTTGAGGTTAAGGTCACAAAAATGGAGAAAATATTGATTTTTTTTTAAAAAGCTCGACATTATGTTGTAGAGCAGAGGTGGGCACGGTAGGGGCCCCTCACGCGCCTACTTCCCCCTCTCCGCGCTGGCCGCTAGGAGCCTACTCCGCC
>JABFPB010008048.1:0-10471 GCA_022817645.1 Ceratoteleas bidentatus | reverse complement strand
TCAATTTATTGCCATTTTGCAAAAAGAAATGTGTAAAAACATTGAAAATCCATCGAGAAACCGCGTCGTGTACTCAGGACACGGCGCGAGCGCTCGTGTGATTTTCGGGGCGCGAGTTCCGAAGGGTTAAATAAAAAAAGAATAATTCATTTCCGATTCGTTTCCGAGTCGTTTTCGAAGCATTTCTGCTTGACCAAATTCTGATAATTTTTTAATTCGGAATCGTGTCGGAAACGGTTCGGATCCGCGTCGGAGTTGAGTCGGAAACGATTCGGAATTTTTCATCTGGGTTTGCAAAAAGCTCATATGAGATCATGTGATTAATCATATGAGGAATCATATGAGTTATCATATGAAAAATCATGTTAATTTCTCGTATGAGATCTGATACGACCCTAATGGAAATCTCCTGATCTCCAAGGATTCTCCGGAGAAATGGTCACGAATTTCTGGAGAATCTCCGGGGTACAGAAAATCTCCGGAGAATCCCCCTATCCCCTAACAACACATCTCCCGATATCCGGATATTGAGGGATGTGTTATTAGGGCTCCTGAGATATTCCGGAGTTTCGCAGACATTTCTCTGGAGATTCTCCAGAGAATCTTCGGAGATCGGGATATGTTCCGTTCGGGGAGGTTCCCTAATACTGATGCAGTTATTATTGACTTAATAATAACTTAAGTCAATAATAACTGTTATTAATGATTGAACCATCACTTTATTGACAAAATTAATCACTTTATATCAATGTTAATGGTAAAAAAAACAAATGTGTAATTTTTTATCTATACATTGATATAAAATGATTGGTTTTATTTCTCTTAACACAGATGATGTCTCGTTTGGAATTTCGAATGATTTCTCTATAAAGATTATGAGGTGGTATAAGGTGGAATCAGAATTAGAGGAAATGAACAAGTATGAGATCGAATGAAACTGTTTGAATGGAATGATGGGTAAAAAGAGGAAATCAAAGGAAATAAGAATGAAATATTGTCGCTTTTGAAGTACATTCAAAATTCAGATTGTCTAATAACTAAATGCTAATACATTATATGAATTAATTACATTTACATCAAATGCAACAGAATTCAAAACACAATAAAATAAAATAAGAGCCCCAGAAAAAGCAAGATAATGAAAAGGATTGAAGTGGAAGGAGTGGAAATGAGATGATGACCGGGAATAAAATAAATCAGAGATGATAATAGTGGATGAAAGGGAATGTGAAGGATTTAGAGGGAACAAGGCGAAATAAGCAAATGAAAATGACTAAAAGCGTTTAAGAGGGGATCACATTGAAAATGTAATAAGATGAAATTAATGCGAATTACAGAAAACGAGAAGTACAGAAATTCAACTTACTGCTCTAAACCGTTTTCGGAAAGTTGCATTTTTCGCCCCCTAGTGCCCTAAAACATATACCCGTACGGCACATATCCGGAGAATCTCCGAAGATATGAGGTGGATGATCTCCGTAAGACACCGAGAAGAGACACCGAAAGAGTATTTATGAAATTTTGTGCTGATCCACCTTATATCTCCGTAAAATCTGCGTAGTATCTCCGGAGCATCTCCGAAATATCTCCGGAGCATCTCCAAAAATATCTACGAAGATTCTTTGGAGATACACCTTGTATCTCCATTAAATCGGCGTCGCATCTTCGTTTTAGACGCGGACATAACTTAAAAGATTCTCCGGAGATACTAAAGATATCTCCGGAATATCTACGTCTCTTCTCGGTGTCTTACGGAGATCATCCACCTCATATCTTCGGAGATTCTCCGGATGTGTGCCGTACGGGTATACATCGGAAATGTTTCAATATCTTTCAATATGTTTCGCAAAATATCGTTTGTATCATGGACGATTACGGAAAATCCAGTTTCGAGAGAGAATTTTGCAAACCGAGGCTATCCCTATAGGAAAAAACCTACATAGGACCCTACTAAAAACGTCCCGACCAACGAAGGGTTAACTGACACAATAAATTTACTCACCAAAAATTGAACTTCTAAAACCACGCATATCTTGACCTAAACAAACAATTCTTAAAATAAAAGACTCCTTCATATTCAACTCCACATTCCTCTTTCTCTTCATATTCCCCCGCGCCTCCCGTACGCGCCCTGGTGGCCTCTTTTCGAAGCTCTTGTTCCCCCTGCGGCGCCACCGTCGGCCCGATGAAAGCGCCCAGTGAAAGTGCCACTCGGTGGTGCGCGCGTTCTGTGCTGTGTTTTGTCATTGTCATGTGTGCCCGTAACCGCTAGCCAAGAGCTGCGCTGTCCAGGTCGCGCGCGCACCAGGTGGATCCACGGCGAGCGCCAGCCGCCGCATTCCGCTTCGCCACGGCCGCTGCGCTCATCCCGCGGATGTCGGTACGCAAGTCGCTGCACGCGACCGCGATGTCACGCTGCATTGTTGCGCTGATTGGCGTCGTCCGCGAGGTCGACGACCAACGCTCGCGAACCTCCTCGATTTGTTTTGATTGCGGTCGCGTCCGCGCGGGGAGGGGGCGCTCGCGGAAGTTTCGCGACAGAGTCGTCCGGGGCGAGGGTGGGGGGTGCTTTTGACCCGTGCCAGCGAGGAGACTGACAGTTCGACTCGGTTATAAGTATCGTGCGAGTAAAAATAAACGACACTATTGTATTACGCTCATTTTCGACAGTTGCAAAAGGGAAGTGGGCGGCCTTACAGGAGCGATGCCCAAGTTGGGGCGTAAGTCAGAAGGATTCGCTTTTGCAGGAGAAGAATGTCATTTAGTGGGAATTATTATTGCAATACGGTTTTTCAGCGAAAACAATAAGTATAATCAGTTAAGGAACATGATCCTTTGATCTATTATTTATCTTTTTCAACATAAACAAGGAAAGAAGTGTCATTTCTGGTAATTTAGTTAGTTGTTTAAATTAATTTGAAAAAATAAGAGGGGGAGGTTTTAAAGATCAGTTTACTTATCTGTCAAATAAATAAATAACTGTTTAGAAGGAGTTGATTCAGTTTTTGACAGATTTGTGGAAATTTGAGTTTGTGGGGGTATGATAAAGATGACTTTGTTTACTAACATATTGTTGACAGCTGGGTAGATAGACACAAGACAGAAGTAACAATATTATTTTTAATCGATGTTAATAATAATGTCGAGTTATTTTAATATTGTGAGTGGTGAGTTGGTATTTAATGGTTGGGAAATAGTTTCACCTGTTCAGAACCAGCTCAGGTGTCGCTGCTGTCTATATATGATGATTGTATGAACTGTAAACTTACAAGTAATTAATTATAGTTATAATTAATAACAGTTATAATCACAAACAAATATTTTATTTTGTTAACATGTCATGGAATGTAATGAATAAGATGATTATGAATTACTCATTACCCAGTGAACCAAACGTGGGATTGCCTAGAAATTGATAAAAAATGGAGCAAGAAACAACCATTAATTGAACAAATAAACTCCCTTGGGCAAATATTGGCCAATTATGGGAATACCTGGTTCACTGGGTACTGGATATAAAAAATATGTTATGTTTTAATATTAGTTATTAATAAATAAATAATGTTTACAGGTTCATATATTTAATTGATTATGTGGATGAAGTAACAAAATCACCATGTTTTGGCAAACGAAAGTGTCTTCGCCTCATATGGAGGCTCTGTTAAATAGCAAGGTAAATAGCTGTTATAATAAAAATAAACAATGAAATAAAAAAACTATAAACATTTTCACAGAAATTCTGTAAATGGTTCTTGTAACAAAAGTTTTATTTTCACACAGAACCAAGATTTACAAATTTTGAAGCTGTAGATGTGTTGATAAAGATGGTATTACAGTAAAAGTATCATAGAACTATTTAACAATTAATACAACAACAGGGTAGCATTGACCAAGAAATGTCACAGAATTGTGTTACAAGCCAGGAAATTTTCCAATTTTTATTCCCGTTTCAAAATTTGTTTAATTGTTTGTTAAATTCCCAAATTCGTTATTGGGTATTGAGCAAGGATAACAGAATTAATAATTTTCAGGTTTTAATAATTTTATTTGTAGTATTAATGCTGGTAATTATGCAGCTTAAATACAGTAATAAAAATATATGGCTTAAAAATTTAATTATAGCCTTTATTTTCACTAAAAGGTATGTTTGTAATTGATGTCAATTATTAGTAAAATGATTAGTAATTGAACCACTAACACAAAGGAAGATATTTACTTAAGGAATCATTTGTTACCAAAAAGTTCCAGACTTATTATAATAAAATTTTTGATTAAACTAAAATTTTATTACAGAATTTTGTTTCAAAGTCACAGAGTTTTATTTCACTTCTAACGATTTTTAATTTCTAAACGATTTAGAATCGCTGCCCTGAACAAAATAAAATCTGCATTCAAAACAACAATTATGATCAATTCAGTAAATACACAAAGAGAATTTTCAGTAAAATCAGGATTTTATCCTGTAAAAGCAGGATACACCATCCTTTTCAAGCAAGAATATTTTTGTGATATATTAACACGAAAGCTCTGTCATTTGGTGCAAATAAAGCAGAGATTCATTCTAACCTTGCAAAAAAAATACATCCAGTAAATAGAATGTCATCTTTCAGAGCTAGAAAATTCTCTCTGCGTAAATGATAATATTAATATATTTATATTATGCAATAAGGGTAATAATAGTACATCATCAGCAGAGAAGGAAAAACTAATTGTAATTTTAACTAATTGTAAACGAGCAAGAATTGTCATTTTCCTCATTCACAATTACGTTGCTCACTACTTCCTCTTTGTGATGTTTTGTTATTGTTTTCATTCTCCTGATTCTCTCATAGGCATACTCCACCTAATTCTTCAGCTTTTACTATTTATGAATGACAAATAATAACTGTATTTTCATAATAAAACCAGTAAATAAAAACACTTGACAATGAAATTATTTTTTTTACAGAATTGTACTATATACGATTTGATGGACGACGAGGATATTTTGCAGGAATGTAAAAGTCAAAATAAAAAGTTACTAGAGTTGTGAGTAATCAATTGCTTAAGCCAACCAATTGTTTGACTGTCGCAATAACTCGGTTTCACTTGCAGTTTAACAAGACCGAATGTGATGGACGAGCTTATCACTCTCATCACCCAGAACCCGATCACCGATGTAGCAGAGAGTCAGCGTTACAAGTATCCACACATCGCCTGTGAAATTCTGTCTTGCGACATTCCCGTGCTCAATGAAAAGTTGGCAGGTACGGCTTTCCGATGTGATTTCGTTTAGTTGTTGTAGCTGTTCCATCAAATTGTAAATTTTACAATTGTCCATCCATTTAATTTGAATTAAAACCAGAGATTGTCAATGAAAAAGTTTTTATACAGTGGTATATATAGATATACTTTCTGCGTTTTAATTTAACACATCAAAAATGAGAATGTGAACTTTTTCACATTTGATATTGTTCAAATTATTTTCAATATTTATTTTTGTAAGTGAAATGTAGATTAAAGATTAATAGATTGGGAATCCAGAGATGTTACATTAAAAAATTGGTATCCAGATTCTGTAAATCTGTAAAAAATAAATGTTAAACTTAAAACCTTAAATGTAAAAACTGTTAAATTTCAACTTATTAGCATATGACTATTGCACATTTGAAAGAAAACTGGTTTATACTTTCTGGAAAACGTGGAAAAGTCATGGAATTTCGTTGGTCAGGAAAACGACAGGGAAATTCATTAGAAGTCAGAGAAAAATGTTTAGCTCAAAGAACATCATTCATTCATATTTAAATTGCATTCTATTTTTTATGGACATCAGTATGACTATATATTTCTTAGATATATATTAGCATATAATTTCCGATACGATATAAATATGAATATATTTCCTGGATATATTAAAATTTATATTCAAATTTCCTGCTAAAATTTAATGGCATAGAATGTATGATCATATACAATTTAAATTAACTATTTAAATGATCTACAAGAGTTTCATATGGCATCTTAAACATTCTCGGTCCTTCGCGAGAAAAGTACTTTAAAACGTTCTGTCAAATTGTTCCTAGGACTACGAAGCAATATTGCTAAAAGATCACCGAAACAGTTAGAATTTTGGATGCGCATTTGGAAAATGCACGGAGTTAAGATGTGGTGTAAGGAAGGTACAGGGTAAAGTGTTTTTGAGTTGCATCACTGACTTGTCGAAGTGTTGATTCAGCAGGATTCATCTCAGTGGATATCATTGGTCACAAGAATGTCAATTGTTGTCTAACTATACGCCATAGTTGTATATAATTACAGTCTGATTAATACCTCGATTAAGGAGAAGTTCCAATAAAATTTGTATAAGTACGTGGCAACATGGTTTTATTCATACAAGGATTTTAGGCACATAAAAAACTACTTTTCCCGCAATTTTTTATATTTACAACTGAAATTTTAACCACGTGGAGGACATTCAATTTTCTAAAATTGAATGCATGCTCATTCAAAAATGTGATTCGTTTTATTGTAGCAAAATGTTTTATACCTATAGGTATAATAAATACCAAGTTGAAATCTACTTATATAAATTCCACCGAACACTTGAAATTTTACCGGAACCTCCCTTTATCTAGAAGGACTCATCTATCAGATTAAAACAATATCACTGCTCGGTTATTTGGAATGATAAAATGTCAACTGTCACCGTTTGATGCCAAATGTATCGGGGATACCATGTGAATGAATTTGAAAAATTTCCAATACATATATGTTTCTCTGCCTAGAATTGTGATTTTAACTTTCGCGATTAATTTCAGGAGATGTCGGGCTACTGGAAAAGCTGTATTCATTTATCGATACTGAGGAGCCTCTGAACCCTTTGTTAGCGTCCTTTTTCAGCAAGACGATGGGTATCTTGGTGGTCAGGTCGAAAGATCAGGTAAAGGTCAAAAGGTCACATTGGTGTTGGGGATACGATTTGGGTATTAACGCGACGTTTTCTTTTGTAGAACTGGTATTCCTATCAGTTCACATGTTTACAGGTACTCGCGTTCCTCAAAAATAGGGAAAAGTGTATAGACTTATTACTGTATCACCTCGAAACGTCGGCGATAATGAATCTCGTACTGAAGCTGGTTACGGAAGTCGAAGGCGCGGAAACGAGACAAAATGTTTTAGACGTAAGCATCCAACTGACGATTTTGCAAGTGCAGCTTTATAATATTTTAAGGGATTTATTAAAGTCAAATTTTTTTTTTTCATCCGAACATACAATTATTATTGATCATTTAGTTATCAATGAAGTGGGATTGTTAAGCTGTTTTGGTAATCCGAATTTTCTATATTTGTTCTTATAAAATGTAATGAATAATGTGGATCTACAACTCCAAAAGTAATAAAAAAAAGATGAATCAGTAATTCAAATTGAACTGAAGATTTGGTTAGTATAAAAATAATGGACTGAATGGATGCATCTTTCAGTGGTTAGATAGTCAAGAGTTGGTGCAACGACTGGTGAAGTTATTATCACCACAGAGCCAACCGTCAAGGCATTCCAACGCAGCAGAGCTGCTTTGTGATATGATAGATGGCGTGCGAGAAATACGCAAAAATTTCTCTGAACGCACTGTGGTACCTGATCCTATTCTTTGTACCTTTGAATCGTAAGTTCTTAACTTACTTTTCTTGATCGTTAACAAGATACATTAATGTATAATTAATCAACAATTGTCAAATTACAGTGAAGAAACAACGACTCTTTTATTGGACACTTTTTTGGGAGAAGAGAAATTGGAAAGCAGTATAGTTGGAGGAATCGAGGTTCTACTTACACTTCTGAAGCCAAAGACTAACGGGTAAGAAAAGATATTTATCAGACGAATAACTTTACTTTATTTGCTAACGTATTCATCTTGATCTGCAATATTTCATAATTACGTTTAGCAATACGGGCGATCAGAACCGGTCGTTGTCGAAGTCGGAAGAAGCTGCCGAAAATGCAATTAAGTTGAAGATCTCAAATGCAACGATACCTTATCTTGAAAAGTTCCATGACCTGCTCTTAAACCCGCCTTATGTAAGAAACTGCCAAACTATCCCCAATGGAACAAAATGATTCTGTTACACTTTGTTTTACACAAATTTTGTCTTGTAGATGCCTCCTGTAAAAACGACTGTCGAAGTGATAGAAGTTCCAGTGGGAAATACAAGACTTCACGTTCTTAAACTGTTCGCTACTTTGCTCAGCATGGAAAACCCCAACATTCGAGCAAAAATGGTCGAGTTGGACGTTTTCCAGACTTTTTTGGTAAATAAGCTCATTCGAACATAAAATCCAGTCTACAAAGTCTGCAGGTGTTTCTGCGATGTAATGTTTACCGTTTTGCAGGATCTCTTCTTTAAGTATCGGTGGAACAACTTCCTTCATACTCAAGTGCAAAATGCTTTAGCAGAGGCGTTGGGAACGGTTTATCCTGAAAGCGATAAGGATTTCTACGAATACGTAGGTTTATAATTGATTTTCTGTGGCCATATTTCTCTGGTTTTTCGAGGAAACCAGGAAATTAATTCGTTTATATTTACTCATTCGTTTTCAGTTTCAGCAAACAACTGTTCTCAACTGTTCTTGAAATGTTTTTTGTTTTAGCTTTTCGTCAAGTGCCGACTTATAAATAAACTTTTAGACGCTTATGTTGAACATATAATTGTAAAGTAAGTTATTAGACATGCTTTTAACCCATCATGTACCAATGTTTTCTTGACTGTAAACTTTGTCCCGATACACTGTTTACATGAAATGAACAATTGGACATTTATAAAAAAGTTTTATGAAACAAAATGTACATTCAATTAAGCACAATGGAGAAATTAATAATCGTTAAAGCCGATGTTTTAAAAGGCATGGTACATGGGGGTTTAATACAATATGTATCAAAGAATAAAGTACTACTAATAATATTCAGATCTGATATTTCTAGGAAAGATCAAGTGGGCTATACCGGTCACATTATAGAAATAACGAAAGACATCGTTTCGCAGTGTGAGAAAAACAACGTTTTGAATACATTTATTACAACAAACTTGCCGCAAGAAATCCTAATTCGTTGGCAAGAACTTGTATCCATGGAGTTGGAGTTCATGAAATCCACGCAACAAATACTGGTACAACCTATTTTGAAATATCTGAACACCTAATGTTTGTTTCTTTTCAGTTTTCAATGAAAATATCTCTCGTTTCAGTCTTCACCGAGGCACATGTGCGAAGGTGACATTCTTTTCAACTATCCTCAATACATGTACGCCCCATCGGTAAGTTTTTATTGCTAATTTACAATCACACAACTAAATTTTATTTCATTCCGTTATGTTTCCCTATTTTGAAGGAGGAACCTTAAGCAAACTGAAAAAATGTTTCGGGGAGAAAAAAAAACTGTTCGCAGAACAATTTTATTTTTCAACCAATTGATTTTGTGACAGTTTTTCTCGAGGTTCCATCCTTTAAAAAAACACTATTGTTAAGTAAATATTTAATTAATATTAAATGAATAATCTTTGGTATCCTGAAGGCCGAAACGGTGCAGGTGAATACAGCCACCGTTGCGGTTTAAAACTCAACGAAAATCGTTTATTTCTCAAATTTAACAACAAAAACAGGTACACTCGTCAAATAGTGTAGTTTCACATCAATCGTCATCAATGGTTTATCTTTTCGAGACGTGGACTACTTTTTCATAGTTCATGACAATGTTTCTCTTGTGTACTAACAATGATTTTTGTTGTATGACATTTATGCAATGCATGACATTTCGTTTACTTCATTTAATATACAACTTTTTGTTAACAGAATCGAGAGGCGGAGTCAGACTATATTGATATGTACGATTCCCGAAATGAAGTCTATAAAGATGACGAAGGACGCATTCTTTAGTATGTATTATGCATTATATACACTGTAAAAAATGTATTAGGCTTATCGAAAGAACTTTTGAATTTTCATATACTTCCTCAAATACTTTTATTCAAAACAAAGCAATTCATCAATTCATAACTAATATATGAATTAATATAATAAAAAGATAGACAAATTTTGAAAATGTTTTACAAAAAAATATCAAAAGCAGTTAACAAATCTTTTAAAATGTCTGCCATGATAGCTCCACCTGAAAGTTGTATCAAATATATTTAAAAACTTGATTGTTCGGATATCGACTATTCATAATTTTAGTAATAATTCCAGTGACCAGTCATACTCCGAGATGCTTAATGCAGAAGAACAAACTAAAAGCGAGGAACTGTTCAACAAGGTAATTATTACATTACACATAGTATAACTTAACTATAACATAACTGGTTCACAGTAGTCAACAGTGAATCGAAGTAAGGAATTTGTCTTGATAAACATTCCTACAACTATTTCAGTTGTGCGAATGTCGGGAAAAGTCTAGCTTCGATGACGCGACAGGGGAAGAGTCTCTACAACCAGAATGGATGG
>JABFPB010008047.1:0-10458 GCA_022817645.1 Ceratoteleas bidentatus | reverse complement strand
TGTAGAACATTGAAATTTCTTATGCGCTCGTATAAAAAACAATAATAATTCATTCAACTCATGTAAGAAATCTTACGGTTTTGACATCCAAATGTAACCCATGTTAACCGTGACATGTCCAACTCGATATAAATCCGATTTCAATATATTTCAACAAAACAAGGTAATGCACATACTTAGCAATCCCTCAGCGTTCTGTGCGTATTTCAAAATGTACAAAAATTGTTAACAGTTTAGAATAATTGCACATACCATTTCATCTTACGGTCTTGACATGAAAAGTTGGGACAAACTTCTAACTGTTTGTACCAAAAATATTCAAATGGCACACTATTGGGATTAACATTATCTTATTCTAATGCAATCAAAGAATTATTTTTATCTTTTCCTTTTAAAGCTAGTTGTTGCCCTTTAACAATAATTCATATTTTAGTATTGGATAACCCCGCAGCGCCAAACTGAAATTGACAGATATCGGAACAAATTTTCAAGTTTTGTAACTAATCATTGAACACAGATTTTTATTACTCCGAAATTGTATATAAACTATTCCTTAATCTTATTGATGGCAAGAATCTTTATGATTCTTAAAATTATTAATGAAAATCATGACAATATGTTAGCGACATGCAAGTTAAAAGTTCCAGAGAATTGCCCATACGCATCTAATGGTTGACGATGGAAGTTTTTATGTTGATGAATAGTTCTCATCGATTCCGATGAATAATTTCAGATGGATAGTTCTGCTGGGTTAAACTAGAACTAGAACAAATTTTAGTTAGTAGTTCCTTGGCGAAATTCATCTAGGAACTTTCCTAAGATTATTTTATTCAGAGCCATATCAAACCTAAACTGCAAATACAAAAAAAAACATTTCCAGAAATACTCATTAACCGCCCACCCACCTACACCTTAATTCCTCCTCTCCACTTACCACTGGAGCAAAGGATAAATATTCTCATAAAAAAGCCAACCTCATACTCCAATTTGCACCAGGAGAAATCGCGACCCAACGTGGTGCCCCTGACACGACGAAAATTGAATTAAAAGAAAAAGACGATGACTCGACAGCGTCTTCCGGGATGATTCAATACCACCCCGGAGTGTTTCGTAAAAAATGTGCCAACTTAATAACATGCACGAGTAAAGTGCTCCCTAACGGAGCACTTTGCCCGCTAACGTAACGGACCACTTTTTCAATTGCGCGGTGTCGGCTTACACTTCGGCATGACGAATCAAAACAGTCCGGCGGCTGAATGAAAATAACGTTCGGCCGTAGCCACCCCCTCGGCGGCGGTGCGTTTCATAGCCCGATTTCGCAGTGCGCTTCACTGACGAAGACGAAACGAGCTTCTTGGCTCGGCTGATTCTCTATGCTTCATCACTTGCCTCTCTTTTGCATTCGGACGCAGGGGGACGGCCAGGGCAGTTCACTTGGTACTTGTCTCCCGCTACAAAGGAGCGGCCCTGGGTTCGCCGCGCGCAGTCCGGAGGCAGTAAATCAAGTTCGGCCGTGTTTGGGCCCCCGAGTGTATACACCGCGTGCGCTTACAAGAAACTTAGACGCATGCGTGCAGACCGCGGGTTACTTATTCTTATTCTCGGCGAGGTTTATTGCAGTCGGCCAATGGGATGGATGTCAGGGTTTGAAGTTTAAAGAACAGAGGTTGCAACGATATGTGGACACTTTTATAGCTTACTGCGCCGGAGACTGTAGATCCCTGATACTGTTCCAAAGACAAAACCAGAAACAAAACAGGTGTCGTACATTTCAGGTTTCGTATTCAGGAATCGGCAGAGGAATACCAGCAAATTTTGGTTTATATTTGGGCTTGGAAACTATTATCTGGAATGGTTACTTAGGGTTCTGTATTGACTTTTAGGTAGGATGACTGAAATGTTGGTTTCTAACTGATATTTGAAGCAGGGATGCAGTTCGAACATTAGCCTTGCATGAAAACTTCGAAGACAACCCCCCATATAGACATCGAACGTGGAATCCATGTGGATTCTACGTGGAGGAACATTCGGACGTAGATTCGACGTAGATTCCACGTCGAATCTAACGGTTTTAGAGATATGTCTGTTAGGGCCTACCCAAACCAACGTAGCGTACAATTTAAACTCCCCAGCATTCGCTTGCACACCTTTTCAAAATGTTTTAAATACCACAACTAACGACTCAATTCCGCAATAAAACTACACGTAAAAAACATTGGAACGCTCCTAGCAGGGACCAATTCTAATGAAGCCGTCGCGGGGTCAGAAAAGTTCCTTTGACCAAATTTGTCCCGATAAATGCGCCCCTCGCTGTTTTTGTTTGCGTCCGCAAATTTTTATCAGCTCCTCCCTCGAGCCCGCGGCATTCACGGGATATCTCGATCCCATTTCGTTTAACCTCTTTGTATATAATGCGCTTTGTACCGCGCAATGCTACTCGCTGGAAGGAACGAGGCGCAGAGGAAAGCAAGATATCGCGCTGCTCTGACAATCCTTATAAATATGATAGATGAATCGAGCCCGCAAAGGGTTTATGCGAGAAGATGCGTTCTCCTTAGCATACAGTGCGAAACCGCTTCAATACGTTGCGACTTTTTCGTGCTTTTTTATTGTTTCCGCATTGCTTTGTACGATCCCGCATGATTAAGGCTTCAGCCTCACTTTGACGTTGTTCATCGGACAATAATTTTCGATACAGAGTTGTTTTAATACGCAGAAGAGGTATTCGCTTGTAGAAATGGAAAATCTAAAATGCCTGATAGAGGCTGACATAAGTCTGAAAAATGCTGAAAACATAACCTCAAAGAAGTCTTAAAAGTCTCAATTTTGACAAAATTTTAGAATTGTTCAACCTTATAAGAATCTTTTTTACTTGCGTATAGATTTTTTTTCTACAAAAATTAAGAAAAAGTCAGAAACAGTACCAACATTGGACCTTTCAGACTTTTTTGCAGACTTTGTTTCTAGACATTGACTTGGACTTTTTCAGACATTTTCAAACTTTCAATTTATACTACGGCTCGTACAATGCAATCGCTAAACAATCATCCGCTTCGTTCACTGCTTCGTAGTTCCCAACTGAGGCATCGCCAATTTCGCCAGTCTCGACCAATCGGCCGCGTTAATCCGGCAACTCAAATCAACCTCATTACCGTCTAAGCCGACGCGCAAAGGATCCATTGGGCGTCGGACAAAGGCGGGTTTGCTTCATTAAGACTTTCCGAATCGTGACAGCCTTGAACTGCAACAATGTCACAACAGCTTTGTCATGTATCGAGCTCGCTGTCAAATAAAAGAGTTCGGTCAAAGGGAAAGGCTTGCAGTTCGGCTGGCAAAGGCTGCAAATGACGGCGCAACAAAAACGGCCGGCAAATTAACTCGCCGCGTTATTGGGCCGACGCATTCGGCGGTCTAATCTAGTTTTAATAGCCGCTGATCCTCGGGATTAGACGCCCGCTTGGACACAATTGTCAGTGCCGGAAGACATCGATTTTATCGAGCGGAAGCCGCGCGTATTTGGCTAACACGTTTGGCGGCTCGGTTTTCAAGTGTCGGCTTTTGTTTTTTCCGCGGCAACTTGCCTCCGGATGTCGCACTTCGGCCGACGACAGTTTACTTCAAACAACTGGATTCGATGTTTTCTCGGCACCGCGGCTCTACGTGATTCTTTTTAATAATTAGGGAAGCTGGGCCTCGACGTCATTATTGACTTCATTTTAAGGGGCACTTTGTTTCCATTGCCTTTAGAAAGAGAAATAACTCGGCAGTGTTCATAGTTTTGAGGGAGGAAAAAAATTAATGAGCTTATGATTTTAGGATTAGGTTACTTTGAAAACTGGACTTTATATTGGACGTTGTATTGTTCTGATTGGAAAAGATTTAAAATAACAAACGAATTGCAATACTTTATTTACTACAGTGTTAAAAAATACTGCAAAATTTAGAGTTATATTCTTGACAGTTAAAAGAGTATATACTTAATATTCAAAAAATGTATATAAAGAATAAATGTAAAATTATAGCCTTAAGAATGTATTATATATTATTTATTAAGAAGATGTCAAGTTTACACTGAAAAATGAATCTTAATGTCATAATGTTTAAATGGTAAAACAGTTGAAGATATGTACTTCATATCCCTGGTTTTTCTGCAGTCTAAATTTAATCGTCAATTTACAACGCCAAAGATACAATTATATTTCACGATGATAAAAAAATGTGTACCTTTTATAAATCGATTTGATTGCGAAAGAATGGAAATTGAATTACCAGGCATCGTGTAATTGTCCAAATAATGTATTGGATTAACCGAAAGGAAATCGAATCCCCGAAAAGCCCGTTGCCAAAAATTAATTTCGTCGAGGCACGTCGGGTTTTTTGTTTCACGCTCAATTGGGCTGTACTTGGACGGTTTCTCCTAGCTGGTAAACAGCGGAGAAAAATGGGAGGCGGTTAATGAACACGGGGAAAGGGATACGTCGGCTTTAATTCGGGGCCCTCGCGAGGAGGAAGCGCGACTAATCGGCCGGACTTTCGAGCTAAACAAATCGGACCGCGTGGAAAAGTAATTGGGCGACCATTTATGGCCCGATTTTCCACGCTCCTCGCAGAATCGGCATCTGCGCCTTTTTTGCCCTCTTTCACTCGCCTTGATTTCGCTTTTTTGCCGCTCCCGTTTAATTAAAATTTGGGTAATTAGTTCGATCATTTTCGTCGTACAATTGCCCCGATTCATTACGACGGTGGATTTTTTGAATCAAAGATTCGAGTCAATTGGTTTAACGTATTCTAACGCAATTAATACGTTACGGGGAAAAGAGAGATAATAAAATGCGAGCCGAGTGTCGGGAATTTAAGGTTCGATTTTTTATTTGTTCGAAACTCTCGTTAAAATGGTGTCGAATCGCCGCGGATTAAGGTGAAAGGGCAGTCCGAATCGGCACCTGGTTATGAGTTATGGCTGCCGTTAATCGTGGAAATTTAAGTGTGGGCTTATTATGCCAAATTTATTGCTTCGGCCTAATCAACGAAATTAGACAACTTTGCCTTTTATGCCTCGAAACTGTGGATTTGGTAGATGACATTGTGTTGGAGCGGATTTTTGAATAGATAATTAATTTTACAATCAATTCTTCGATCAAAAGTGATTGTTTTACAACTTGGAGAATAGTTTCCAAATTGCCTTTTACATTCCTATATGAAATACTTACCTGTAGAAAGATTGTTAAAAAAAATGTAATGTTATAATTTCAGTTTTTTTAAGGAAGGTATTAAATTGAAAGTATGATTTATACTCAATTCCGTGGATTCAATATATCAAGTTTTCACATGTATACATATATCGAAGTTGACTTTGAATTGCCTTTGTAATCTCATCTGTCATTCTCGACACCGGAATTTAAAAAGGAACTTTTCATCCTGATAGTTTTCAATAAAGGAGCCTGCCATCTCCGGATCAGAATCCACGTTTGGCGAATTCTTCAAAATGCAAAGACGATTTCTAGAAAAGCATGAGAAATAGTTAGAAAAGAAAGACGTCTCTGACTGGAAAGCGAAATGACAGTTTGATCGAGCTTGACGCGGAAAAAAGTCTTTCATTTACATACTCTTTACAGCCAATCAGATTAGTGGATAAAAAACCCGAATTACATTATGGTAAAACCAATCATCTTTGCCATCGAAGTGTCGTAATACTTTTCGTAAATCTGTTTCAAAAAACTTTAAATCTACTTATCAGTAAAATATATCTGCTTAGCACTTTTTTATAGAACACGAAAAATAATCATTCGACTTTTTTGCCATTGAGAACTGATACTCGACATTCTTGTTCTTGTATTTTACGCTTGAGATCACACTAAAAAAGAAACGCATCGCATATTGTGACCACAATTTTTTGCACACAGAAATGTCTGAATTCGGTAGCTGATGTTAGAAGTCGATTTATAAAATTTCCTTGTAGAAAAAATCGTTTAGAATTGAAAAATCTCCAAAACGTCCTCCCAAATATGAAAAACACTGATTTATATAATTTTTACAACTTATTTACAGATTTTTGCGGACTTATTTTCAGATGTTTTTCTACATTTGCAGACATTGTCTCCACCACTCTTTCGAACTGAAACTATATGAACCACTTTAGTTTATAAAAAAATTTCTTTTTCCAAATGTTTCCAAATCCGTTTCCCCAAATTAAAATATAATCACAATTACAAATGTAACTTCATTCAACTCCTACAAAAAAAACTAAAACTCTTACAACAAAGTCTTATCAACTCTTACATCCAATCCCTCGAACCCAAATTTATCGCTCGACCCTTAATTAAAACGAGCTCAAAAAGTGAACTGTACGTCAATTTTTTCCGGCCTCTTCTCTTTCCAAATAAAAAGGCACGACGCTCTTTTGTGTACACGTGAAATTGGATCACCATTCGTCTTGTCCGCGAAATCTCCGCGTTCGATCGCATCAAAAACTGCAATGCTTATGCGAAATCGAAAAAGGAGCCGCCGGACGACGCGACTCAGTTACTAATTAAGACGGCCTATGCATCTTCAATTGTCTCGGCATGTCTCCGAATATCTCGCAGTATTGCCGATAAAATCAGACGCTCGTAAGGTCCGCTGAAAAGCTCGTGGTCTTATCCGCGGGGCCACACGGTGGCTTTGTCTTGTAAATGAAGCCTCGCTGATTCGTATCCGGACGTTGATGAATACGGGGCCCGGCGATGCCCGCAAAAAACGACCGAACCGCCGGCCCTTTTCAGGAGAGCCGCGTGGGAAAAATCTCGCACCTTCCGTTCGGGAAAAGCGACATTTTCTGACGTGATTTTTCCGTTGAACAATTGCCCGGCTTCACGTTCTCAGGCAAAATAATGATCGACACTTGGAGCCATTAATTTTTTTTTTCGAGTTGATTTTTTAGAGGAAATGGTTTCGAGTTTTTACGGAAGTGGTAAATTAATGATATTTGTGGTAGGTGAAAAGATATGTGCATTGTGTGTATTAATATGTCGAAGAAGATTTTGTTCCGAGTAAAATGTTGTAATATAATAGGAGACAAAGATTCGGTAACACTGCACTATGAGGAGATGTAGGTAGAAAGAATAAAATAAATATCTCTTGGAGATATTTGATACAGTGATATCAGAAGTTTGAAAAAATAAACTACTACATTATAATGATTTAGAAATGAAACAGCTGGTGGTTGGATGGTTTTGTTCAATTATGAAGTGTGACCTAGTTTTCAAAGTTCATATTAACTTTTAAGATATATAATAATTTAATTATTAACATTAAAGATGAAATAAATCCAACGCTTATTTTTAACTATTATTAAGCGGTAATTGCTGAACAAAATAAAAAAATTTTTACCATAAAAAATTGTACCATGCTCCGAACTAAAAAGTGGCAAAGCGTGCTCCGAAACCCATATTTTCTGTTTTATTTCGGCATTGAATTACAATAACATCTCAAAAATACAGCGATCAACTTTTTTTCTATTTATAAGTTCCATAACCGCTGTAAGTGAAAACCATCGAGTTTTGACTCGAACGTGTTTTTATTGTAACCATTCCCAGTTTTTCTTCCCTGTGGTAGAAAAAACAGCAGCGACTCAATTCAACGCCCAATTTGGGTGCATCCTCTCACCGCAACACGCATATTTCAACGAAAAATTTCTCGCTGCAAACCGAAAAACCAATTTCTCTCGGCTACAGTGTTCTGCGCAGATCGTAAACTTAATTAATTGAAACATAATTAAACTTACATAATCGAATTAAACGAGCTGGTCTCACTCGTATAAAAAAGTCATCAGCGGCCGGTCGATTTCATATTTTTCCAATCAGCCGCGTGCAAAAAGCGGCGAAAAAAAGTGCACGCGACGTGCGCTTTTTGGATAATTAAATGCGAGTGGAGAAGCGTGGTTTTATTTCAATGGAACAAAAATTACATGCCTTTTCCGTTCCGAATTGTATAATTTCGGGCGCACTTAAAATCCCACCAAATGACTCGTTATCCTTCATTGATTTCTCATTTAAAGAACACACGTGGGATGCTTAATGCGGACAATTGATACTGAGAAGCCGCAATTAAACTCTGACCTGTATTGCAGTTGAAGTGAAAGTTTTTGGCACAGTGGGTTTGAAATTTCGTACTGTCTTGCATTTTTCTTAAGGATGCATTGCCTGTCATCGCAGGCAGCGCATTTTGTGATCATAGGATTTCATCCTATTGATTACTTTATGAAACCATTTTTGAGACGTTTTTTTGACTATTTTGCGATCCCAAAAATATCGAAAAACTCCGTCTTGATCATTTTATGATCGGCCACTGATGACTTTTTTGTGATCCCAGAATGTTAAAAAAAATCTCAAAAGCGGGACCGTAAAGCGATCAAAGGGATGAAATTACTTTATGTACTTCGTAACTTCGAGTAAAAACACCTTTTTTAGCTGAAAATCGACAGAGGTCAAAACAACTAGGAAAGGGAGTAAAATCAACCCGAAAAAGGAGTAAAACGATTTGGAGGTTGTGTTACCAAGATATCAGGTTAATTTCACTTATGAGAATTCATATGAGATTTGTTCATAGGGATATCCTCGATATTACCAAATTAATTCATCACAATTATTTAGTTAAATGGACTAACTTATTTTTCTGAGAGTTACGAAAAGTAAATCTTCGTAACTCTCGAAAAGTATTGCAAATGTCACAATCATAAGATTTCTAAAAGTGTGATCACAAAGTTATCATTTGTCTCGGACTGTTTCTATTAAAACACACGCTCAAGTTAATACATTCAAAAATAAATATTAGAGTTCTTTTCATTACACTGAGAAAACGACATATCCCCATCAGAACGGGACGTTTCAGAATCGTTGCTGGAACGTTCCAGAAACCTTCTGAACGTTACAAAAACGTTTCTGAAACGGTAATTTATCCGTCAAAAAAAAGTTTCTCGCACGTTTCATGAAACGTTTCCGGAAACAAAGTTCCGAGATATAAGAGATCTCAACAAGAAAGCCTTGTTTTATATATGTCTCGTGGCTCAGTGGTAAGGTGTCTGCTTGGCACTTTGGAGGCTTGAGTTCGATTCCTAGTTAATTTTTTTGTTTATTAAGAGAATAAACGTTTCGGAACTTTCCAGAAACGTTTACACAACCTCAATAGAAACGTTCACCTAACTTTTTTGAACGTTCGGTTCCGTTGGGGAAGTCCTGGAGGTTTAAGAAACGTTCCTGAAACGTTTTGAAGCGTTTCGAATAGGTTTCAGGAACGTTTCCACAACGTTTTTTGAACGTTGCAGCAACGTTTCGTAAGCGTTTCATAAACGTTTCAAGTTCGAACGATATTTTTCGAAAAAGGTTTCCTGAACGTTTCAGAAACTCTTCTGAAACGTTTACAAAACGTTTCATCAAACGTTCGGGAAACTTCTTTTTGGCGGACAAGTTACCGTTTCAGAAACGTTTTTGTAACGTTCAGAAAGTTTCTGGAACGTTCCTGCAACGTTTCGTGAAACGGTGCAGGAAGGTTTCTGAAACATCCCATTCTGCTGTAGAACTTCATATTTTAAATGAGCACAAGTATTTGCACAAATGCCGGTGAGTTCCCGATAGTTCAGCAAAAAAACCGTTCGAAAAGTTCACAAAAAACTAACCTCTAATTATCCTTTCACCAAAGAACTTCGTTCAGCAAAATGTTCACGATTATTTCACCAGATTTGTCTCTTTGAAAGGGTCTGAAAGTTTGTGCAAAAGTCTGTCTTCGATAATTTTCAATAAAGCATTCCAATAAAGTACATTACATTTCTTTACCAAAACATTAATCCGGCCATTTTGGATTCTATACAATACTATATGTTGCAGTAGATGTTGATATACATATCAACATCTACTGCAGATGTTGGTATACAAATCAACATCTACTGCATTCAAACTTATTCCCAGTTTCTAATACATTAATGCATAAGAAACTGGGTAAGTTACAATACAAATGTCTAACATAGAATAGATTTCTATATACCAAAAAATGAACGCTCCCATTTTAGTTGCCATACATTTCATACATTATTTGATATGTATTGTTTTCAATACATTCCGATACATATTGTGGGGTGGGCGTGTTTTACGTACAGCCCTGGTATTTGCCGGGCATGCGTGTTTTGTTTTGACGGAGCATGACGAAAGGAAGTCGGAAAATGAGGGAGACCGAGCTCTCTGTTCCGTTTTGCGTTTCGTCGTAATAGGCCGTATTTTTCCGTGATCGCCGTCCGCCATATTTTTGACCGCCAGGTTTATCGCCAGGAACACTGACGCACAATGGTCTTAATCGAACAAAAACCTGGACAAAATTCAAAAAATCAATGTTCTCGCGTAGACTTTAGTTCACCCAAATCGTATACAGATGTCGTTGGTGCATCCTAATCCAGAACGACAGAGAGATCCGAGCCATCTATCCTTGTTT
>JABFPB010008046.1:0-10464 GCA_022817645.1 Ceratoteleas bidentatus | reverse complement strand
GGACCATAGCGAGATTCTGTGTGAAAATTCACGTGTTATGAGCTAAATTTTAACAATTTTCGATAGCAAATGTTCAAGAATAGTGATTTCGCGTTTTTGAGGTGTCTAATAACCTCAATAAAAACGCGAAATCACTATACTTGAACATTTGCCATCGAAAATTGTTGAAATGGCCTTAAGTCGCGCCCCCTTTTTGGCGGAGTGAAAACTGCGTTCAGGTGCGATCGCGCCTGCGCGAGTCATTCCCACTTAGTCCCAGAGGGGGCGTGGCGTAACATGACTTTGCTAGAAATCCCATGCGTTAAGTGTATGAATTTCCTGCAAAAGTAGTCTGGAATGTATATGGAATGTTTTAACTCTAAAATAGTCACAAAAACACTACATTATTTTCGAATGATATTAATCCATGGTAGAAAAGCGGACAATTTTTTTCTGTCTAGGGGAAAAAAAAAGTAAGATGAGATTTGAGATCTGACATGCAGTGAGAAAGGAAATTTGGAGAACTATGAATTCTATTGGCGAAGAAATAGGATTTTGTGGTTGGCAAGTCTGATCGAACAATATGTTGTGATTGGCTCTAATTTCTGCGAACCTCGATGTAGTAATGATTAAAGACCAAACTCGTACTTTTTGCTTTGTATATCGTAAAAGTTACGAGATATTGTAGTTTTCACAGTTTGGTTTTCTCAATGTGGGAGCATGGCTTAACAAAATGGCGTCAAAAGTATATAAATTTTACATTTTTTTGCAAAAAAAGAACAACATGTAAAGTAATTTGGGTGTTGTCACTGGTAAAAATCATCTTAATTTAAAAGAAACAATTCAATTACATTAAATATATTTATTTCAGTTTGATTTATTTAAGTTTCACTGTAACTTGTGCACCTAATACATAGATTGAAAGTTAGCAGTGAAAAGTAGTTTTCACATTATTAAACAATTATCAATTTGTTTTTTTTTATGCACAGTTATGGTGCATCGTAAAAATGAGAGACATTTTCGAATCAAAATCATTTCAAAAATATAATTTTTTCAAGATTTTGCTCACCCTACTCACAATATTTCTTGCAATATCGTTACCAATTTTATTTTTTGTTTTGCAAACATTATCAAGTTGCCATTACTTACCATTTCTTGCATTTTACTTTATAAATATTACTCACTGAAATATTTATAACGTACTTAGTGATTTGCAGGCTTATCACTATGTGAAGACAAGCAAAGTTATCTTAATATAAATTATCAATTTACATTTTATAAAATTGCAATTTTAGTAAATCTTACCGTATTAACCGTACATATTCATTATGTTTCAGGGACAAACACCTACACCTTCTTCGGCGAATAGTGGGTACAACTTTAATGCTCCAAGTTCATCCACTGTCGCATTTGATCCAAACACACGACCATCGTTTAACTTCACAGGAGGAAACGCACCACCAACATTTAAGTAAGTTTCATCTTTACACAAATATCTTTTTTTACAAAAAATGCATCATATTTCAAAAAATACACTCACCATCATAAGCATATTGTAATGCTTTTTTCAATTAATATTAATTAGTATAAACAAATGGAATCGAAGATTTGCTAAAATGTCTTTTTCTCATAAACTGAAAATATAATCAATATAAAAAATTGTCATTTTTCAATAAATCCTCGAGAACTAGACAAATGTATAAAAATCGCTGAAATTTTGTTAAAAAAATCAATTTTTATAAAATTGAAAATATCCTCAAAATAAAAAATATAAATCTTTGACTTTTCAATAATTTCTCCAAAACTAGAAAAATAGTAGAAATCACTCAAATTTTGACAAAAAGAAATCAATGTTTCATACGCTTGAAAATAGCATCAAAATAAAAAATATAAAAGTTTGACTTTTCTGGAGAACTAGAAAATAGTAATAATCATTGAAATTTTTGCAAAAAGAAATGAACGTCTAGTTTTACAATTTTTTGTATCAAATCTTAATCTTGATGTCACCTTTTTATTTAATTTTCCACGAATTACTAAAAATATTCTTTTTCTTTTAGTGCAACGGCCGTACCGCCGAGTGGCAATAGAAAAATTAAAAAAGCTGTACGAAGGATGACTCCTCGATAGGCGCAATGGGTTACTTTCGCTAGGACGCGCGCAAGATAAATCAATGGTTTGTACGTGTAATGCACATACCACATCGGAGCCGAGCGTGAATTGTTTGAGGAATTTCAGTTCTTGAAATGCATCTTTTACGACGAGTCGATCGGCACTTAAGATGAAATATAAATTTGAACCTAACCAAGCGTATTTTATTTATTCAAACTGAAATCGCTGATTGATTGAACAACTTGGATTGATTGAAACCGGAATCGAGCAAAACTGCGATACACTCGAAAAAGTATAATGTTATATTTTAGCTAAACACTCTGGACAGCGCGACGAAACTCTTGTAGTCCTGCCCGAGGAAAGGTTCTGTAATATATGGTAAAAAATGAAAATGGCATTCAGTCAAGTACAAAGTCAGCACTGGGAAAGACGTTTCCCGGTACAGTCGAAATTGTATATTTTTTTTATATATAACGAATGCAAATAACGCATAAGCGAATTTTACTGAATGCCATTTTGTTAGGTTTATATTATGTTAATAAAGTACGGTAATAACGTCTCATTAATCGCAACTATGCAGAGAAAATACTATTCAATTCGGAATCATTGTGAAATAGATAAGCAAACGGTCGGTTTTTCGTTACATCGACGATCAAATGAACAGTCGCGGAAAGACTAGTAAGACAAATACCACGGGGCTTCTAAAAGCTTTTACGTATCGCCGGGTTTTACAAAAATCGGGACATTTCGGGCATTCCTGAAAACGAGAACTCTTGAACGATCATTTCTGGGGTTTTTCGCGAAAAGGGCAATGGTGTGGCGGAACTTTGGGTTAAAAAATTGCGAAGTGTCCTCGTTTTTGTAGAGCCTGGTGATATAGTATTGTACGTATGCTAACTTCATCTGTTTTTAATTTCGAATCAAGGTACCTTGTTATTCCATGTAACTCTGATTGTCAATGTAATTGTTTTTAATTTGCGTTATTCATTATCTTATTGAACCCTGTTTATTACATTGATTGCTAAATCAATTCTGTTTCTGGGCCAGCTGGCCGAAATAAATCGAATATGAAATATTTTATTGATTATTTTATTATTTTGATGATTATTCTTTTATGATTCTTCGAATTATTCGAGAATAATTACTATTGCGTTTGATAGTTTCTGTTTTTGGCGTACAATTTTTGTATGTAAATGTGAATTTAAGCTACATTGTAACAATACTTTATTTCGTTTGTATATTTGTAAGGCGTTACAGTTGTATAGGAAAAGTAATAGAAGACAGATGGAATATCCCATATTTGAATATAAAGATTGTTTTTATTTCTCTCCTGGTATTTTTCATTTGTAAGAGTACATTTAGGTAATCCATTGGTGGCATGAAGGTGTTCCTCACGTACACTTTTAACATTACTTAGCATCAGATATCATTTCCAGATATGGTGATTAAGGGAACACCGCAGCGAAAAATGACCAAATTGCACCAAACGAGAAGATAGTAGGATGAAAATTGGAAGCCAGAGATTCTTTAAAAAAATGTCAATTTTTTGGATTTTATTTGTATATATTAAGTTAGATTTTGACTACGGATATTTAAACTATTCATCAAACTCTATCAAAAGCAAAAAAATGAAATGGATCAGTTAAAAATTATGGAAGATAGTACTTTCGCTGCAGTGTCCTTTTAAGCAAGTAACATTTTTATGTCGAAAATATAAAGTTTTTATAATGTCGGGAAACGATTCCTTTTTATTTTACTGATTGCTGGATAGTTTTAGTGTTCTCAGATCATTTCCCCTTTTACACGATTAAAATAGTAATTTGCTTTTTCATGATTTAGAAAATTTAGGGAGTAAATCTCTATATATAAAAAAACGGAAATGTTCGGTAATTTGACGCTTTAACTTTTAAAATACTTGAAATTATCAACATTTTTGAAAACATTCTAATATGGAAATATTTTACCGTCAAATGAAGAACTCTGTTTTGTAATATTTTATAAAATAGTAATATTTTATAATATTTTATAAAAAAATATTAATTTTCTATAAGAATTTCGCTAGGCACCTTATGAAATATTAATCTTTCAAAATTGCAATAACAATCTGATTTTTCAAAGATGAAAATCTCCCCTATGTCTGAATTATATGCTGTTACAGAAGATACTGAAATGAAGTAGAAGTCAAAGAGAAATTCTGTGGTGGAAAAGAAAACCAGATTTTCTGATGATGTTGAGTTTCAATGATAAAAATCGTTCGTCTTGAACCAATATTTCCTATATGAATATGGTTCCAAAATTATTTATGACAAAATCGTTACAAATAATCTTTTTAAAGTATTGTTAATTGTAAACATTAAAACAATTAACTTTTTACCATAAAATTGCGTTAAAAAATAAATCAGCAATCTGCGTTTTCCTTTCCTCTATAAAACTGCAAAAATTTGTAAAGCATTTGAGGTTCATTGTAATCCATTGGATTGGATGCAAATTAATACAATTATTCATACTTACTTTAATTATTCATACTCATAATAAAACACAATAAACGTAGGGGATTTAAAAAATATACTTACACTTATCAAACAGTGAAAAAATATCGTTTTAATAAATTATAATATCGAAAAAAAAGAAAAATTAGAAAAGTTATCCAGATTGGAGAATTGCAAACTTTATATTTCCAGTATTTCATATCCATATTCCAGCACAAAATATCAATGACTTTTTAGGTCTCCCGGTTTAGAACTTACTTAAACCTGATTTCATTATAACTTTTTTTCAGCCGATTTTTTCAAGTATTTCCAGTGAAAAAACTCGCCGCAGGTGCTGAAGTCCGTGTCTGCGTCCCAATCTGTGTGTCCTTCAATGCTGACTCCCTTCCTGAGTTCTCTCTACTCGTCGAAACCAGAGGCATTTAATGTTCTGTATTTATAAATAAACTTTTATGTTTTTTTATGTTTTTCCTTTTTATATCTTAACTTTTTATTAATCTTATTGTATCGACCGTTTATTTATGTTCCTTATTTGAATAATAATGAAATAAAAACCAGAAAATTAATATAACTCCGAGAAAAAATAATTAAAAAGTTTAGGATCCGAAAATCTTCATCTTAAATTTAGTTTATATAAAGCTGTTGTGTAAATATATATACAATTTTATACAGGAACATCATTTTAACATAATTATAAATTTTGTAATATTCTCAAAACTTTTCAACACAAATTATTTTAAAAATATTGGTTTTTATTTCAATTATAATGAAATTGAAAAGCAATTTTGAAAAATTAAAAACAAAAGTATTAATTACTTAAAGTTTACGATGTTCGGACAGAATTTCCTGATTCGAAATGATATGTTCAATTTAATACATTGCGAGTTTTTTAAGAATGGATTATTGAGAAAATTTCGACTGTTTTTCCACAATTTGTCACAGAATTACATATTATATAATGTCCCATATTTTTTCATAAAATAAATTAAATCCCATCTTATAAACCCATCAAAATTTAAGTCGTAAAAACCAGTCGAAATTTCTCTGAATCTAGGATGATATGAAAAACGATATGTTGAAAAAAAAGTTGGATACAATTAGCCCCAACGGTATTAAGTTTCACGTGCAATAACTCATAAAAAAAGTACCAGTATTAATGTTTAGTGTGTAACAAGAAAATTTAATATCAGCAGTTCATGACGAAAATGATTAGTAAATGTCACATGTCTAAAGCATAATTCATTTTCATATATTTGACAACACCTGGACAACCACATATTTCTTGATGCAAGCACGATTCGATTTTTTTTCCTATTTTTTATTTTTTCGTATTTTGATTTTCTAATGTCTACAATTGCAATATAACTATATTATAATTGTTTATTTAATATAACTGTAATAATATTACTGTTTTATTCCCAGTGATCCAGATTAGTTCAGACTGGTCAATAACTGAGTGTTTCTTCTAATTATTGACCAATAAAATTGAACCCAATATTAACCAAACATACTGACCAATTTTGGGTTCAAAATGCATAAGCAAAAACTCTCAAAATTGACAAATCTGAGCAATAATAGAGGATCTGGTTCACTGAACGACAGTGGCGCCTCCATCGAGAAATACGAGTTGTCCAGAATTCTACACTTGAATTAAAAAATTCACTGTTGAAAACTACGTGATTGTAAAGGTCAAAGAGGGCTCCTCATACGTCGATATACTGTCAGATGAAAATCGACTCCGATCTGATGGAAGTTGGCTCAGGCGTCACGATGTCCAGAGGAATTCTGCGTTTTCTCAGAAGCTGAGCACGTCGGCTAACCAAGTATCATCGAAGCTTGGTGAGTCAGCGGAAGTGGAAACTTGGATGAGCTGACAACAAAGGAGGAAGTCTGCGAAACCCTGAAGAAGCAATTTTATTGCAAATTTCATGTATTTACATTGAAAAACAGCGCAGTACTATGCATTTAAATGTTTCAGCTTGGAAAATATTATTGAATGTAATATATGGATGAGATATGAGTTATATATGGATCAGATGCATTTCACATCTGACAATAGCATCAAAACATTTTATATTATTTTATTTGAAACTTTCCCAAACATAATAAACATTTTAAGAAATTTTGATTTAAAAATTATTTACTGTTCAAAGTTTGTACTTTTCTCCATAAAAAACATATTCTTATATTCTCAACAATTCAACAATTCAATTAACCAAATCGCACCAAATTCTCTCTTATACAAAGTTCGATTGAACGAAAAATCGCTGTAAGATCTGTGATGCATTACCTCCACTTTTAGTTCAAAATAAAAATATGTTTAACCCAAGAAGGAATCACGAAATGTACATGAAATGAGATAACATTATTATAATTTGTATATCTGAGAGTCTAAAAATGTTTCCTTCCAGGGCTAAATAAAGAAAGGAGAAATATCGATCGAAAACTGAGGTGAAAGAGAGAAAACTGTTGTTCCTTGTTTCATTTACTTCTGTTCTAAAATATGTATTCGGAAATAAAAGCTCAATAAATATTAAATACAATAACCAATTGCTCATTCCAATGTTAGCCACAACGCCCGATACCAGTGAACTGCCACTAGCGCGGGAAGTATGCATATTTGACAGGACAGGCGGGTTGCTATGACAAATCATGTTTAAAAAGAGGTTGATATAAAAACAACGTTTGTATATATAACACGAAATGCGTCAATGTACAAAAATACAAATCGACGTGCAAGTGTTTTTACGTTAAACATTTTTTTTGCCTTTTTAATGTCTTTTCCATCTATGAATCCATTGCTTATACATGGTCACTCGATTAACAAAATCCAAGTGTTCTGTTTTACAAGCGTGATGTCAACGCAACATGTCCGTAACTCTTCTCCTTTTTTTGTAAATCGCGAAAGTACATAATTAGCGTGTGCAATGCTTATAAAATTTTTCATCAATTATTTACACAATTTATAACTAAGTTAGATGAACCGTTTTGTACCGACTCTAGACTGACAGCTTTATTAAATAAACCATGAACGAGAACATGTCTCGTATCTTGGTGTTTTTTACATTGAGAAAAGTTTCATGCTTTAACAGCTGCGTTATGTGAAGTTTCGTTTATGTGATTACATTTTTCCACTAAAAATAGTAGATAGAGAAATTGATTGTAAAATGAAATTCTAAAAGTGTGGAATTAGGCAACTTAGTGCTTAAAATTACTGAGTCTAAATTAGCAGCCACTTTTTTTATTTATTTTGCTGAGCTAACAAAAAAAAGTTTAATAAATGGACGGAGAATATCCCTAATGAAATGTTCTTGATATAACTATTAATATGGATAATATCTTTTCATGGTTTCTTCTGTGTAAACATTATTAATATGTACTTGTTGCAAAGAATTCATTTATATAGTAATTCTCGACTTTCCAATCATTAATTAACTATACTAGTAAATCGCTAGTGGTAATATATTATTTCAGAATAATTATTGTTTTACAAAAATTGGTGTCATTTTGATGTTTCATTTATAATGCAACTTTGCTATTTTTGAAACTGGAACTTGAAACAAGAAATTTGAAACTCTTGTTTATGAAAGTAGCTTTAAACTTATATAGTACCACTATTTTAAGTGTAAGAGGAGAGAAAGCATTTTAGAGACCAATAAAATCAGTGATTGAGTGATTTTATTGGTGGCTCTCCACTGCTTGCACTTTGTCTAAAATGCTATTTGTTTTCAAGAGTTTGCTGAAAGTTTAATTTGCACCTTAACCAGAAGTGCACTTAGAAAACAGCAAATTGCTAGGAATCACGGCAATTCGGAATTCTTCGAATGATATTTTTCTAATTTCGAAAATTTCGAATTACCAAAATTTCGAATTTATCATTGAAGATTACGAAGTGAAGTGATTCGTTTTCTGAGTGCTAATTGAGTATTGAAAGAATGAAAATTTTCTCAGTGTAGACTCTATTAGGGCGAATTACTGTAAATTGAACATCCGAAATATTCTGATTTCGACAGTGAAAGCAGATTACATTTTCGAGTACAATTCACTGAGTTCTCTCCCTAACTTTGCGAAATGAGCTAGTACGTTGAACGATATTGCACGAATGTCGATAAATGTTGAAGAACATTAAAAGTTATACAGCCAAATATAAAAATTCGATTTCATCGTTTTTCCAGTTTTGAAAAAGGTTTCATTCAATGATAGTAAATCGATGTAACCTACATTTCTGAAGCAATGTAGTAAATGCAACGAAAAGTATAGAAGACTTCAGAAGCGAAAGAAGGAAAAAATCCATCTTTCGTAATTTTTCAATGCACTTCAACATTGATATTACTTCACACCGTTCAACGTATCTGAATTCGCTAGGAAGTTATTTTAAGGGGTTATTTACATCTGAAATAACAAAAATTTTACAAATTTGTTTAGATAATAAAAAAGACATTGTCAAACGATTACTTCAGTAGAATCCAAAATAAATTTTTCAACGATTTATTTAGTGGAAAATAATTCTTATTCTGAGTTATGAAATAAATTATTTTCCATTAAAAAATCGTTACATTGCCTATAACTACCTAACATAATTGCCTAACATAATTTCATTTCGTGAAAATAAAATTAAAGTCTGAAAGAATATCTGAAAGGTCCCAATTTTGCCACTTTATTATACATTTTTATGCCATGCAGATTTGTTCAGACTGTTCAGACATCTGCTTCTATACTCATAATAATTAGTCCAGAATAGGATAATTATTATCCTATTTTTTATATACGTAAAACCGGGAAAAGTCTGAAAAAGTTCGAAAAAGTCTGAAAAAGTCAGAACAATGCCAAAATTGGGACCTTTCAGACTTTTTTAAACTTTCATATCAGACTTTTTCAGACTCTCATATCAGACTTTCATATCAAACTTTTTCAAACATTTTCCGAGTTTCCATTTCTGCAAGGGATTTTACAATTAAACAAATTAAATTAAACAAATTACTTCATTAATTTGTTTAATTTCATTTTAATTTTTTAACCTAAATTCAATTCAACCTTCCACAATATTTCGTCAAAATCCCAATCAATACTTCTTTCGAAAAAAGTAGAATTAAACAAGTTATGAAATACATGGAAATTAAGGAACTTTTAAAATTTACTAAGAAATACAGCATCAATGATGCCATGACAGATCTCAACACTATAAATATGAAATTCATACTTCAATATTAATGTGTGAAGGAACAAATATTATGGTTTAAACATAAAATTATAAATATTAAAAACAATTTTTTTACTCCTACTATACTTTAAAAAATGTTTGCAGTTGATCAACGATTTTTACTTTTTTCAACTGATGGACACAATCGGTGGGATTGGAATAAAAATATATAATATAATAAAAATATCTCTTTACTTAAATCCCCTAAGAGAAGAAGCCAATCATTCGGTTTTGTTTCTAATTTTTTCTTATTCGAAAATTGGTGTAGGGATAAAACCAGTGTTACCAGAAGGACAAAAAAGTAAACCCATTTAATTAACACTGACTTAATATTTTTTGTCTGGCAACTCTGGATATAACCATTGTAAACCAATTTCATATTATAACATCAGCTATTTTTTAATAGTTACTTTCCTACTTTTTTGAAGAAATCAAATTAATAGATTTGTCTGATTTAAATTAGATTTTTGTACGATTTAAGGTAGTTCCCTTATTAAGTTACAATAATGAGAATTCGATGAAACTTTAAATCTGGTTTATTTCGAGTCTACTATTTGATTTGTCAAATTCCCAAGCCTTTCGTCTGTTTAGAAGCCGAGATATTAGATGCTAAAATTGCTGAAAAATGATATATATAGTGATACTATCCATGCGTTTTAATGACAATTTAGCATCGAATATCTCGAT
>JABFPB010008045.1:0-10480 GCA_022817645.1 Ceratoteleas bidentatus | reverse complement strand
CGTAAGACGTAAGACGTAAGACGTAAGACGTAAGACGTAAGACGTAAGACGTAAGACGTAAGACGTAAGACGTAAGACGTAAGACGTAAGACGTAAGACGTAAGACGTAAGACGTAAGACGTAAGACGTAAGACGTAAGACGTAAGACGTAAGACGCAAGACGTAAGACGTTAGACGTAAGACATAATATTTAAGACTTAAGAATTAAGACCTAAGACTTAAGACCGGACAATGAAGTTCAAATGTCAAGAGTTTTCTATTCAGTTTTATGAGTTCTACCTGATTGCCAAGTCCAAAGGTGTTTTTACCGTGGATCTTGTCCCTTTTGTTATGCAAAAATGCACGTTTGTTCACTCTGGTTAAGACACTGCAGTGTCTTTGATACTTACACTTTGTGTACTTGGCCAGGCACACTATCATGTCTCTTGATCAACTAAAATTCTAATTATTTCTCATAAACAATTTATATGAACTTAAAGATAATTACGTGGAATTGAGTCACAAGCCACTAATGCTTGTGCAATGCTATATAGCTCTCTTGCATATTTCTGCATATGAAGGAAAGCTTCCATTTTAGCAACTGCCACAAGAACGCTATGAGTGTAAGAGAAGTTTTACACTGGCAGTTTTATGATCCAAATGTATCGTTACGAGCAACGTTTAAAATACTTTTAGCAATAAACCCAAGTGTAACGCGTGACTGACATGAAATTTCGCCGGGCGATTCGCTCGTTATTGACATGGAAATGGAAGCGCATTGCGCGGCGGAGCCAGAAAAAGTAAATGGATGAAAATGTCCGATGATAATTAAAAGAAAATGAGAAACCCCGAGCGCTCGAGTGAAACGCGCAAGAAGAAAATTGACCAAAGAAAATGCGCCGGCTATAATTAAAGCTATCGAAAGAGCCGCGTTATCAGCAACATCGCGCGCAGCTAATCTTTCAAACAAAGCGCAAAAGTTCTTTATAAATAAATATTGTTGCCAATTAACCGTGGCTAATTAATAAAAACACACCTTTCCGCGGACTTCGCTCTGTATTTATCTAGCGGAACGTCTGCGCGATAATTGTCAGGATATCTCGTTAGACTTGGATTCGAGGCGTGGCGTAAAAGGATAGTTTCCTCGCTGCACCGAACTGGGAATAAAAGTTGCTCCGGCGCGGCGTGGTATTTTAATTCCGAACTAAGATACGCTAAAACTTGGCGCGTTCTTGTTGTTCGATCCTAATTTGCTGGATTAAACCAACTCGGCATGTAGGTTAAGTAAACACGTGACTGAAAATAGTTTAACGTACTTGAGAATATCGCCTATTTTTCGGGTTGGCAAAATCTGTTTCTACAAGGAAAAGGATCATTCGGGCGATTTCACGATTTAAAAAAGTGTTTTAGGGGAACGAGCAAAAATATCGCAATCGTCAACGGTGTCCTTTAAACAACGGACAAATAAATACAGACTAAAGCTGTGCAAACACGCGGATTAGTTAATCAAAGATGTTGCAATGTGAATGACAAAATACACACTCGCGGCGGAAAACGCGAATGGCTGAAGTGGCGGCGTAAAACAATTATTTGCATGACACAGCGGTGCTTGCTTTTATTTGTCGCAAATCCTCCGAGGAGAAACAAAATGTTCTGAAAGAGAGTCAAGATAGGTGTCGAATCAGTAAGCCAAAGGATTACAACGTGTGCTTCAATCCCTTAAGCCGTTTGCTCTTACATCGACATATCAACACAACTTGCCGGTAAGCTGCTCAGATGGAAGATTCGATTCTCAAAGCCTACGATGCAAATGCACTTGGCCTCGTCCAATCATTCCGAACGGTCAATCCTGTCATTGGTAGTACCTACCATTCGTCGTGAAATTGACGGTCTCCTTCACCTCTAAACTGAAAAACTCTTCAAAATTCGCTGGGTCAACTCCGCTTTCGAGTTGTATGTATCCAACCGATTCAGGGAATCTACATAAACTTCGTAAACTATTTTGGATCGCGAGAAATTCCAGTGTTTTGAGTTTGAAACTCTCGAGTTCGAAGTTCTTTATTCCCAAATGTTTCAATCGATCTGTAGGTTTTTGGAAAACAAATATTGGTAGCATTTGTTTTCATTTTCTTTTCTTTCACTCTAAATACCTTAATGACCTTAGTTACCTGTGAGGCATATATAAATGGATGTATATGTCCGTGAAGCATATATAAATGGATGTATATACCGGTGAGGTATATATAAATGGATGTGGTTATGGCAGTAGGCAGGAAGTTAGGCTAACTCCTGCCTACTGCCATATCCACACTGATTCCAGACTTGATGCAGACCGTTATCCAGATTATTGCCAGACTAAAAAGAATCCCAATACAATCTGGCAATAATCTGGATAACAATCTGACAAGTAAAAATCTAGTACTTCCAATATTCGTTTATGGATGACACTGAACCCACCCGAATTCGAACTTTTTCGACGTTTCATACGGTATCTCAAATGTACATATAATTGTAAAAGGATCCTCTGAATCTCCGATCGCACCGATATCATTTATATTATTCCCCATGTATTCAGTCCTTCTGTGCACAGTTTTTAACTAGAATTCATGTAAACTCACCGGAAACCGTACACAACACCAAGTGTATGGCTTCCTCGCGAAATCGTTGCCTCTTCGAGATAAAATATTCCGGGAATGATTTCGAATTGGTCGGTGCAGCTTCCCCGAAATTTGATCGCGAAGTGGAACGTGCGGCAAATACGGCTCACGCCGGAACGTGCTAAGAAAAGCCTAGGAACTTTCGATGCCAGCGAAAATCATTTCCGCGTCGCATTCTAAAGCGCGCGAATGCGATCCGCCGAGTTAACGCAAATTTTCGAATTAAAGACAAAGCGCTCGCGGAATTCGCGCGCGTTTTCTGCGCGACGTCTCGAAATTCGATCGTAAACTGTGCTGCGCGCTAAGAAAAGCCTACGACTTTACGACAAAGAGCATTAGAATAATTCCAATTACATCGCTGAAGGTCTTAGGCCGGATTATTGCATTCCACTTGAGTGTCCTGAATATTTGCCGGACGGAAATGTTATTAACGTTCGCGCAAAAAACGTCAAATCAATCTCGAAAAGAAGGTGGCGCGCCAGCCGTAATGACGACGACAGAATAATTTTAAGCCCGACCCGAGTGAGGTTAGTCGCGATAAATAGGACAAACAATTGCGACGCACCTAAATGGATTCTCAAATGGGGATGACGAATGCAAATGAGGAAACAAGCTTAAGTCGCGGGATTTCGTAGCATCATAATTGTCGAATTGCGTAACGAGGTTTCCGCGCAAAAATGACGTTAAAGCGGGGCCGAAACGTCGGCACTCTGTATCAAATCACTTATCTATTTGCGGCTGCACAAGCACACATGGTCGACGTTCAAGCTTCAATAATTCACAATATTCAAAATAGCGTTGGATGTCTAGTGGGAATGTCTGAATTCCTGTTATTAGGATACACGGTCATTACGTATTCACCAACTTTGCACATGTGACACATCTGTATATTCAAATGCCGCCATATAGGAAATCCTCAGATGTCGGCCTTTAAATAGCACGTGTAATCAGCGTGTCCGAAACTTTGGCTAAACGACGAACACCGGCGATTTTTATTAAGCACCGCTTCCTATGACAAAGGGGAGGCTAATTGAGTGCAAGTGGTGCAGAGATTACGGTAAAAGGGGTTAGTTGAGCGGAGTAGTTTTTGGTTTTGGGCGGATAATATTGTAGTAGATTACACGGATAATGCTGTGACGGCTTATTTGCGAATGATTGCATTAATAAATACACATTAATTATTGTAGGAAGGTTCTGTTTTATGTAGATGTATTTAAAGTAGTAGGTAAAATGAAATAGGAGTAACTGCATGACATACTTTAGTTACATAGCTGTAAAATATTGAATGACTTGAAAATGCTGAACCAAATTGACTTCTGGACTTTGGAGAACTACTACATTCTCACGTTATAGTTAATGGTGCAATTGAATATTTGACAAAGCAATTGATGACGGCTGACCTATTTCTAAACCATTACATGGCTGTAGGAATTATTAGTTATAAGGCATGTGGGCGACTGAATTTACGACAAAAAACTATTTATAAATTTGTCTGCCTTTAAGATTTACGTAGTAATGTTTTAAAGAATATTTCAAAATTCCTATGGTCAATTTTATTTTAATGTAAATGTTCATTATTACAATACAGCAGGTTTTAACATTATTTATAACTTATGAATTAAGTAATAAAACTCATCTCTCTACTTGTAAGGACTCAAATAATCTAATTAACTTTCTGCTACATATTTATTTTTCATATTGAAATCGGTAGTTAAATGATTACGTTAAAGTAATCATTAAAATAACCATTTACCCAATCAGTTTTATCCACATCCGACCCAAACCATCTCGTTACACAAACCGAAAATCCTCACGTGCAAACATTCGTCTCCATGATGACGAAATCTAAAACGCAGAATAAAGATGACGAACTGCACTCCGACGATAACGGTCTGGAAATGACAAAACGACTCTGGAGCTTGGGAAATAAAGGCATTTTTCGTTTCCCGCCAATGACCAATTTTTTCGCAGTATTCCCGGAATAAATCTGTCCGGAGTCGGTCGAATAAGCGGCACGAAATAAGCGCACTGCTGACCAAAGGTAACGATTCATACGTGCGCATTCATTGCGCGCGTCGATCGTATTAGCGAAAGCCCAAGCAGACGCATCGCCGATGCGAAAAAATGCGTTCTTGATTACATGGAATGCCGCGTCCTTTGTCACGCGAAGACAAATCAATGACTGGTTTTTCGCGACGCCTCATCGCGCAATGGAAATGCAAATGCCGCAAAACCGGACCCCGAATTTCGCGAAAACGTAAATCGCGCGACATTGTCAGGTCAATCGGCGCCCATTGTCGGTCAGCATGGTGGAATTTCAAAATTGCGCGCGAACCTCGTAAGGTGCTTTATGGCGAATTAGGCGGTGCATATTTGATTCGCGTGGCGCCCTGATAAAGTCGCCGAATTTATCTTGCCGTCGTCGCGAAATTTACGAAGCTCCCGCCGGCACAATAAAGAGATATACCCGAAATGTGACAAATATTTCAAGCTGACGTTACCGTGCCACTAAAGTGTTACGCGCGCGTCCTATAAAACTATTCTTCCCGGGCCATATTCCCGGCAATCCGAGCGCCGCTCGGGGGATTGATTTTTAAACGTACGTGGGAGCCGTGCCACCCTCGCTCAACTATTATACGCGTAGCCGACCCGAGTAAAAATTTTGTAAGTTTCGTACGATTTTTTGTTGAGATACTGGTGAGAATATGAAGAATTAAATTTGTGTAATAGTATTCTCCCCCCAATTTTTTAAAGTAATAGTTAAAAATATATAAAATCCGATAAGAATATTTAATATGGTGTGCAGTTTTATTGGATTATAATTATAATACATATTATTATTTAACTCAACATTAACCGTGTTAAAATAGAGTGCATCCGAACATGAATATTTAATGAATTAATCATGCAAAATGTACCGGTGTCTTTTGTAAGCATACAGTAATGACAATACCATTGTTTTCAAGTACATATTTCATTCATGAAGAACCTAAAACAAAAACCATAACTTATTTTAAAAACGTCCAATTATTTACGTAATTGGTTTCCGGGGCGTGGAAGCACCTAAATCGCATCGTTGAAAAATCGCCTCGACGCAGCTCAACCTGACGACGGACGTTAATGGAGCCGTAAAACGCCCGGCTTCTCAATTGAACGGAGAGGCCCGGTCGATTTCGTAACGCAGATCATTCTACGGATTAGACGACCAACAACGGGACGTTCATGGTCGAATTAAGGTCGGCCGATCAGCATAACAGGATCGCGCAACGGAAAAACGCCGCTAATCAAATCGGCTGCGCGGAATCGGACGGCGGAACAACGGATTCCGCGGGCAAAAAGCCGGAACAGCGCCCGGGCTGCGAAAATTGCGAAACGTCGACGTCGTACATCACGGACGGGTACGCCTTAATGGTCGCCGATAACTCCGCCGCGCCTAATAAAAAGGCCCTTCGATCTTGGCCCCGAAATAAACAAGGGCGAAATCTTGAATCATAAATCCGCGCGGCAATTTCAACGCGCAAGGTCATTCGTCTCCGCCGCCTGTTTCCTACGGTTCCAATATCCCCAAACCGTCTCGCAGGTTGCGCTTTTATTCGGCGCATCGCCGGGTCGATACTAATCCGGCGTAATTTGTGTAATTCTGGAATCGGTTAGCGCGGCCGCCGTCCAGGGAATCGGGCATTGATAAGTTTTTGCCAAAAACCGCATGACTGATCGACCTGCCGTTATCTGCTGGCCGGGATTCAAGCGATTTTCCGACGCTTTTGCGACAAACTGCAGCGATAATATATCAGCCGGGCTGAACGCCCGCATACGATGTGCGTTGCACATACATACATTATACGGCGCACACGAGTCGCGATATCACGCCTAGGCATAATAAAATAGTTTATTGCGAGGCGGCGCTACCGTCGTCTTCACGCCACTTACGCCAAGCCAAATTGCGTTATCGGTGCGCGATGAGTCTGCGACGACAACGGGGAGTTTTATATTGGAGGGTCGGTTTCGAGGTTTTTTGGGCCGAGGGTGTGGTTGAGGGTTTGGAGTTATAGGTTATGTGTGAGAGAACAATAGAAAATAATATGTTGGATATACGGCAGAATTTGTAGACTTTTGGAAAAAGGTATATCATCAGAATTTGGGGCAGGTTTCAGAGAGTGCTAAAATGTCCAGTGACTGAAAACAGCAAACTTGCAGGATTTATAACCAAAAAATGTTCTTCGAATTATGGTGGGAGGGTACACCTTATTATGCAGTTGTAAAAAAAAGGGAGGCCATCTAAATGGAAGGCAAATGAATGAGTTTCAAGAATTTTTAGAGATTAGTACTAATATGACCTGATTTATAAAGGAAAATGCCAGATAGATAAATTTGTGAACGCTTTTTTTAAGGAGGACACATCAACCGAGATGTTTGGATTGTCAGAGTTGATTTATCAATAAGATTAAAACTTCGAAATGAGTACATGAATATTTTCGTGGGTTCGTTGAAAATAGCGAAAAAAGAACACACGACAGTTACCTGTCAAATTAACGGATAATTACCGAATTAATAATTTGCTAATTATGCGTTAAATTGAGAACATTCGTTTGAATAACACAAATTACTCTCTAAAAATATTCTGAATTAGCAACAACGGTTGTATAAAAGAAGTTGAAATTATTAAAAGGAAAATTATACCATAAAAAATTTCGAATATCTTTAGTTTCTTGAGTCAGAAAAAAATCGAATCCATTTTTAATTCAATTCCTTCAGTACATGATTTGAAATTCTCGTCATAGACATTCGCACTGTTAAAACAGCTAACTAAATCTTGTAAAATTTACTGAAAGTTACTGCATCATTATTCAGCTTTGCGGACTCTTAAAATTATAAATAACGCATCCAGTGTAACCAACTCAACAAATAATAAACTTTTTCTCCGTTTTCTACCTGTTTTTCATGATACATGTATAAAAAAAGACCACAAAGAGGGGCCGAAACTGCTTATGAATCCTTTGTAATAACCATGCGTAACGTAACCTCGTTGTATCATTTTAGTTCACGTGTGGTGGATTTGAATTCCGTCCGCGTCCGACGTCAAGATTTACGGACGTAGGATCCCAGATTCGTCGCTTTTACTTAGAATCTCGCGATGTTCATTAACAATTTCACAATTGATAGCGGAGGAGTTGTCTGGGGTTTATGACGAAAGCGCCCTCGAAAGCCATATCTGACGCAAAAATAAAACGCAGAATAGGTCTTCTAAGTACCGTCCGGGCTTCTGCCTTTTACATTCAGACATCCCGAAGACCGTTCGCTCTATAACAAGTTTACATACCGCAAAATGTAAAAACCTCCGCACAAAGATCTGCCCGACTTTTACTCCATTCTTTTTGGCCAGATTATTTTCCCGCTGAGAAAACAAAAACTAACGATATAGCTTGGCTGCTTCATATGTGAGTTACATTTTAAACAATTTTCGAAGTGAAAGGTTTAGGAGATGTGTGAACTACTTTCATCTTCGTCTTATCCCCTTGTTTATGAAAAATCGCAAATCTTCTAGTTCTTCCTAAAATTGAGCTTTATTTCGAAAAATATGAACGAGGAAAAGCCGATTACATTTTTATCTTTTCGATTTAGTTCTTTAGTAGGAAACTATTTAAATCTTTTGAACGGTTTATCAGGATCGGTTTTCTGACTAGGTTTCTGACACGTTAAAGACTTCTAATTTTAATGGGAAGATTTTCCAATTTAAATAGAAAAAAAGCTGTATTTCGCCGACAAATTGATTCTGAAAATCCAATTGATTCTGAAAAAAGGATTCCTACTTCTTATACATAACTCTTTTTAACGTGAATCATTGTTACATGGATTATAACAACAAAGGTTACACGTCATATTTTTAGAGAAAACTTTTTACCACATAAACTGTAACGTTCACACTAACGGCTCCTCGACTTATATTTTTACTGATTCAAGTGGTGTAACTTTTCTCAGGCTTATTTATTATTTTTAAATCTAATTTACGAAATAAAAAATTAACATTATCCCAAATCAGATAAGCTATGATCAGATACATCAACGATAAATCTTCTAAATCAATTTTGTTTCCAATTTCCCATACGATCAATTCCAAAAAATGACGAATCTCGTCTGTGAAATGATAACTCCGACACCGGGAATGACCGCAAGTGGGCGAAATGACGCGAAACGGCGTTTCGGGTGTGATTTATCCGGACATCTAAAACTGCGTCGGTCCATTATCGACGCGCGTTTCCGGAAATAAGGCAAGCAGGATTTAAGGCGTGCGAACAACTGCCGGCTTAATCGTCTGTCATTGCGCGAACAATGCGCGTCTTTCTCATAGTAAGAGTAACGTGAAATATTAATGAAAACAGCTGCTGATACCCTTTCACTTCGTCGAAGCCTGCAGACGTCTGAATAATTCGTCGCGCGTTACGCTTTAATTGCTGTTATGAGAGGGCCTTTGTTCGCGTCGAATTATTTTTCGGCCCGGCACTCTGTCGTTATTAGCACTCGATTTCTTCCGATCCTTTATCCCATTCTTCCGCCCGCACATTGTTTGCAGCCACTTTTTCACCTCGTCATTATCATTTCATCGCCTGCCCTCCGCGAGCTTCACTTTGTCGCGCTTATCACTTTTATTTCGCAATTCGGATTCCCCCGATGTATTTTCGCCGCTGTCATTCGAACCTCGCCATTTGACATGTCGATTACGGCCGCACCGGTTTTTTCGTTACAAAAATAACCTTTCTCTTATTTCACAGCGAGTTTTCGTTACAATTGGCAAAAGTTGCTCCCGAAATCAATAATGTTCACCGCGAAACTCGATTTGAAAAATTGCCATAAAACCCGGTCGTCCCGTATTTCGCGCGCGTTGCAAAAATTGCGACAAATAGCGCGCTAGTCGAGCCGCTTTATTTCGCGAAATCCGACGTAACCGCTAAATCGTTTACAAGCCAATCGAGCGGGTCGTTTCATATCGAAATATAAGTAGCTTTCGCGAATGTCTTGAAACGCCGCGGCCAATCCATTTCAGTGTTTCGACCGGGCAAAAGAAGTCGACCAATTACCGCGACCGTACGAACGAGACGTTCAGGGGGTGGGGGGAGGGGGAGCAGATGGAGCCGGCACGCGGAAATGGGCTGCGTCTCACCCCCGGAGCTCCTTCGACTAGAGAGCTTTTTGGCACGCGAATAAACACCGGATTTCGTGAAAGTGCTCCGCAAGAGGGCGCCACTGTTTTGCTTTTTTGCGTTTTTTTCTTCAAGTTTGGGTCTCGCAGTTTATTTATGCTGGTTTGTGTCCTGTTTGTCCGAGGTTCGCTGCATGGAGGGAAAAATTGCATCAAAAAGTGCTATATTTTATAGTGATTCGATTTTGTAGTAAACTGTGATAAATTCGTAATAAAAGCTGCTTTCACGCAAGGTCAAATAATGCTGTGAGCAAATAACGCGCTGATTCCAACAAAAGAAAGATCGAATGCTTCGAATGTCAACAGGGTCAGCGGTGAAGGTGAGAGTCCCCGGCTGTAAACCTCAAGATCGCGGGTTCGAGACTCTGCATGAAAAATGTTTTTTAAGAAATAGAATTTTCGTTTACTATAAAAATGTAGTAATTTGAACTGAAAATAATACGAGAAAATTATGAGAAATACATGTACCAAATACTAAGAGTGGAAGCTTCCTCCTCGGAATGCTATATAATGTACCCAAGTAGAAATTTCCAGAGTTGAACAAATGGCCCGACTCTGGCACTGTACTGACTGCCAGACTACGGTAACCAGACATGGCCCAGTAATGTTCCGAATGTGATTACCAATAAAAACAGTTGTATATCAG
>JABFPB010008044.1:0-10474 GCA_022817645.1 Ceratoteleas bidentatus | reverse complement strand
TTCTTTAAATTATATTTAGAAATGGGGGAAAAGTGTTTGGCGCAAATCGGTGACATGACCGCGGGTCGGATTGTCCGAAGTTCGCTGCAATGACCCACATGTTTTTGGAGCTTTTTTGAACTCGTTTAATGTTCAAAATGTTGGAACTTGTTAGTTATTCAATCATGTTGAAATTTGTGTAGCTATTTTAACTGTTCCAGTATGTTTGAACTCGTTTAAGTATAACATGTTCAATTTCGTTCAAGAACACATATACCTATAACATGTTCAATTTCGTTCAAGAACACATATACCTTGATCGGACATGTTGGTTCTTTGGAAAATGTTAAAACTTGCGGTAATATTACAAATGTGTTCGAATGTCTTCAGGTATTAAATTTTTTCAAGTATGCAAAATACGTTTTAAAAAATTAATCCAACTATTCCATATTGCTAAAACATGTTCTGGCATGTAAAATGTCTTGAAACTTGTTTTATTTCAAACATGTTCGAACTGTTTTAACAAGTTTGAATATCCTCATCTATTTCTGCATAATCTAATATGCTGATCGAAAATGCTTGTCCGAACATGTTCAATCTTATGAAAATATTAGAAACGTTTTCGAATATCTGTAACCCCCGATAGAACAAGATGTATACTATACATTTATTAGATGTATCTTTATACATAAAATACATATATACTTAGAATATACGTACATTATACATATACTAGATATACACAAAATTGATGTTCTATCAGAAACTACATGTGAACTTGTTCAACTATTGATAAAACATGTTCAAACCAGCACAAAAATCAAATTTGCTCTGATATTTAAAATATCTTCAAACTTGTTCTACTTCCAACATGCTTGAACAAGTTGTTCAACTATTTGAACATGTTCAAATTCGGAGCAAATTATTTCTACATCAACATATTCAACTGAGATAACTGTTCCGACATGTTTAACCATTGTGAACATCTCAGTACTAAATTCAAAAACAACAAACATTCAAAACCTGTTCAAACTAGTCCAACAATCCTAAGTCCCATCATCCCACAGCATCGCGGAAAAACAATACGAATCTTGCAAACCGAACTTCTCCCAAGCGTCTACTGTCAAACGAAACCCCCGAATCCTGACAACGGCCTTCGCTCAAGATTAATATCGCTTCCCACTCAAAGCCGTCGAACTCGGGCTCGCCAAATCCATCGCCCCGTCATTTCCTCCCTAAAGCCCCGACAATGCGCGTCGCGGCGTCTCCGCTCTTACTCATCCGAGATCGCGAATTCCGCGACACAAAGAGCCCGCGCTGCGAAATTATTCGCCGCGTCAGCCGCGCGTGTTTATTTTGCGCGGATCGCCGGCAATCCGCGCGATTACTTATTCTCCGTCCCTCCTTCTCTCTCGCGCGCAGACGGCTGGTGCCGCGTCATGCCAGGCGGCGCCGATTTTTCCGGCGGAACGTTCAATTTCTTGGTCGTCGGACGTTTGTAGGCTGCGATTGCGCGCGTCTAAGTAGCAGTTAAGCCGGATGCTGGACAGCGCGCGATGCTTATCAGATAAGCGCGACACATTTTGCGCGGCGGCGGCGCTGATTCACGTGATCCGGCGCGATTGCCAGTCAGGTGTAACGACATTTCGCGGATTGATGGGGAATCGCTGTCGCGTCAGCACCAGCGAGACAAAATCGCCGACGCAAATCCAATCAGAGTGACGGCAACGATCGACGAGCAAAAGCGCACGATCGCGGCGCCATCTGCCGAAATAAAGCGGCGTAACCTAGTAAGAGGCGCGGCGGTCTTTGACTGGCGCGCGTCTTGTGCATTTGCCGCGCCGTTTCCGACGAAAAATTCCGACGCATTAGAACGGAGAGTGGGAAGAGGAAGTGCAGGAGCGACGAGGGTTCGAGGGTTCGAAGTGAGGCGTCGAAGTGGAGGCTCGAGGATCAAGTGCCAAGGAGATTTTTCGAATTGTCAAAGTTGAATGTTGATGCTTGTTATGGTGACTGTTTTAAGTAATTTGGAATTTTAGGGCACATTTTTTTAGAATAATTTCAGGGGGATTTGCTTCTTCAGAATGGGGAAAAATAAGCTTTGTTTCTATATCGGCTTATACACTCATACAATCATCGTCGATACCATTCTTTTTATTAATTTGCACTATTTCACGAAAGTGCAAAAAATGTCGTCGGTTATTGGTTTAATAATGTTTGACAAAAATGTAAGCTCAAAAGACTGATATATCAGTATTAATCTTTTTTCTTTATGCGGGTACCTTTTACCACTCGAGTGTTACGCTGTTACCATTTAATAAGTTCTACGCCTTACCACTTGAAATTGTACTTGACACCACTGTAGGGATACAACTAAAGCGGTAATTTTTACCACTTAGTTTTCTAAGTGTAGCGATTCCCAAAACCACATATACAGTTGAGTAAAATCACAATTTGGCAGTCTTGCATAGGGCGCTTCACGAATATGTGATAAAGTGAGGATAACTCTAAAGTAACCCTACAACGACCTTAAGGTGACTTAATACCTACCTGAAAGTGACCTCACAGTGTTCTCGGAAGTTGAACGATAAGATTTGAAAGACAGATTGTACAAGGATTTAACAATGACATTTGTATAGCACTTGATAACTAAATAGAAAGTGCGAAGGAAACATTTTGACTGTAACTTCTTTTTCAAATCTCTGAAACATATGTTTTAAAACAGGGATGGGATTTGAATAAAATATGCATTTAATTCAGATACAAAATTTAAAGTATACACCGAAAAAATGTATTTTTCAAATAAATGGAAAACTCATTTTGTCACATGTGTCTACTACACGGAGAAAAAGGTGTTCTATATTTTCAAATAAAGTATAGAAAACGAAGACTATATGCAAGTCATAAAACAATTTCAAAAACGAAAAATTGGGATAAATGAACATTTCTAGAAGACCGTTGCAGTTCTTCATAGTTTTATCAATATTTATCATACACTGCATTTGAATTTTTCTGATTACTTAAATATAGTTTTCCTTTTCTATACTTTATTCGAAAATGTAGTACCATTTTCTTTTCCGTGTAATAAAAGGATATAAGAAATTTCTCTCAGTGAACGTTTTTAAAAAAAGGTTAGCCTGTTTACATTAAATGTTTGATAACGTGTTTGAAACAGATATTAACTTCATGAAAAAGACTTTAGGAATTTCTCTCATTTGAGCGAAGATTGTTTGTAGCAAATTTATTAAGAAAATGTACTGAGAAAGCTGGATTGTGAAGTTGTAGAGAATTTTAGTATAAACGAGAAGTCTACAATTTAATGAAAATTTGAAAGAGAGTTACTTAAAATTAAACAGCCATTATTTTCGTTGTAAATGACAATCTTTGACTAATAACCTAAAATATAATCTTCAGAGCATATCGTATTTAATATAATCATTGCTGCAGATATAAAATGCAATTTTAAATCCAGTATAAATGCTTTTGCTAGTCTTTAGAAGTTGTTTATTTAGATTCACAGTTAATCCTGAAATAGCGCCACATCAGTGATTGAAACATTAAAATAAGAATAGCTTTTTCAGCAGTAACAGCGTATGAATACAATGACATTTACGATAATATCACATAATATCTAGCGTTATATATAACACAAATCATTATGCAATTAAAGCGCCTCGTGCAGTAATGGGATTAGCCCTTGGCGCTCCTAAACTCAGGCAATCGTCGCTGTGCGGGTTACGCCCCAGGTTCAGATCGAAATATCTTTGAAACTATTGATGCTACTTGCGTAGAATCAGCGAGGAAGTTGTTCCTTAAGGCTTAAGGTATAACTGTGCCAAGTTTGAACAAATTTCGTATTGTAGACCTCAAAATATTGCTGTCTTTGCGAACGTTCGCAATGGCATATACATAGCACGGGTTTATGTCAATATTTTGAGTTCTACACTGCGATTTTCCCAGAGAGATTTTCCAATAATTCAAAACCACCCCCAACCAAATTCGAAATAACTTCGTCATCAAAAATCACCCATTCATCCCCTTCGCCCAATCATCATCCACCTGCAACCACTCGATTCCCATCGCTCGTTTGGCCTCCTTCAAATACGCTTGGCATGTATCGACGGCGCGTTTTAAGGTGAATCTTTAATGCACCAAGCGAGACAGAAGTTGTCTAGACGAATATAACTTCGTCGAACCGCGCGTAGCAATTGACATGCATGGTTATATTTGAAGCTCGTGTAAATCCGGACGAAGTGTACGACTCGTGATACTTACTTTTTCCACGTCGCCGCTGCTTACGTCAGTCGTGGTCGGAAGCGTGAATCGCGCGGGAAAATCGACGACCGGAAACAAACCGGACCGAGCTATTTATTGCGCCACGGCAAATTGATTGATTGAGAATGAATCGCGCGTTTACTTGCGAATTAACCGCGACGTTCTTGCGCCGTAAATTCACAACGGCGAAAAGCCGCTGGAATGATGAATTCGCCGCTTCTTTTCCAGAGTACTATTATGGCGTTATTTCGGGACGGAGGGGTCGGGATCAAGTGGCAAAGAGAAATTATAAATAACGCACAATATGGTTCTGTGCCACGCGAGACGTTTTACGTAAATGCACGTGATGTATCGCGGCAAGATATTATTGTTGGAGATAGTACAAAATTTATCGGCCGACGCCAGGATTTTACAACTTTGGCGGCAGTAGAAGGAATAGCGGGATGGGGATCTTCTGAAAATACAATGGACATGTTGGAATATGGAATTTAGTTACATTTTTTTGTGAAATGCATTTTTAATATTTTTGTATTTCGTTTTGGGATATCGTTATTTGAGTTTAATGGTGTTCAAGATGTTTAAAATAAAAAAAATTTTTTTGTTGTAAATCTCCTTTTTTTATTCTTAGGGAGGCTCCGCCCTCCCTTTCGTACTATTATTCAAATACGAAAACTCAACTTCTATTAAATAATAATAATATATACAATGAGAAAACTAAATGGTACCACCTAAGTGATAAAAGTGCCAAGTGGTAAAATTTACCATTTGAAGATTTATCTATGTGTAAAAATACAGATGTTTGTCGTTACCAATTTTCAATTAACTTTCATACAACAATATGAGAAAAGTACAAACAATGTCGTCTAATGTTTGGTTTAACGTTTGTCAAAATATAACCCGCAAAGATCGTTGTATCAATACATATCCCTTACTACTTCAAGTGGTAAAAGTTTACCACTTGAGGGTTACAGATTTTAAACTGTCTCTCTCAACTCTCTTTGATTTTTAGACATTTATACCTTCAACATCATGAATCGATGTAATTGTTTTTCATTGGCTTGCGAAACATGTTTATGTGTTTATGTGTTTAATGTTTTAATATTCTTTTAACTCTTTCTCACTCAAAACATTCAATGTTTAAATTCGCAAATCACAAGGTACGCATCATTCTATAAATCGTACAATCCGTACTTTTTAAAACGCAAAACTTTCAAGTCCACCGCTCAATCCTGTATATATCTTCAGTCATTCACCACTAAATCTCATGCAAAACACTTGAAGCACTTAAATCCAAAACCCTTCCTATTGAAACATCGAGTAGTATTTTATTATATAAAGTCTGCGTATTTCTATTTAGACAGTATTTTCAAAACCTTCCAGACGGTGCCATTTTCGCCACGAACTCTACTATCAACCGTAAATAACTTAGCGTCTAAGTTCATCGATGCGAAGCGATAAACCAAATCCGATGTGCAATTCCGTTTCCGCAAATATTGTCGCGCATTTAGCCGCGCGCACGTCACGAGCTTGCAGGTTACGTGACATTTTTTGCATAATTCGCGCGTTCACTTATGCCGCGCATATAATAACACGTTTTACGCGCGAAATTTCGCGGTACATTATGCGAATCTGGATTACACAACAGATTGCGTAACATTACTAAACTCTGTTTACACTGCCGAGTTTAATGATTCCCTCGGGATCCGTGCGTTAAAATTTTACGCGCATAAATAACTCAATTAATCAATAACGCTGTAGCAGCTCTCGAACTACAATATTTCACGCCCTTAACACTAATAGGTTTATATTTACTGTCAACCGCGGGCTCTATCTGAAACGTCTGTTTCGCCGCGAAATAGGAAATAGTCGCGACCGAAACGCTTTAGTCTACACCCCCCTCCTTCAACCCCCGCGCCGTTCAATAAAACACCTTCGGTGATTCCTCGCGATTTATCAACTCCAAAGAACCCATTCATGTCGGATTGTAGGCGTTCTTTGATTGTCTATAAAACGCAGTGTCGAGTTTATAGACAATGGTTCGTGTAGATTAAACGATACAGTATCCTCCGAGTCGACATCGACGTCGAAACTGATGCGCGATGACGGGCTCGCGGCATCTGTTAATTTATTTTATCGCCACTTTATTTGCCTGCAACATTTCCGGAAGCGTCGTCACGATTAAAAGGAAAGGATTATAAAGAATAAGTTTCGCGCTCGGCAAGAAACGGCGCTACAAAATTTATCAGACGGTAACGCGGGTATGGCGACATCTATCCTCGTTGCCGAGTTGTCGTAAAGTATTCGCACAATTTGTCACACTTTCGGAGGTTGCGTTGAGGTGACGTTAGGTTTGGTATGGTTTTTGGAAGTAGAGAATTTAGGGTTGCTGAATTGTGGGAGCTTGGTTTATTTGCAATTACAAAGATTTTACAATGAAAGTGGAATGTCGACTAATTTTTCCATCAACCCAGCATTGGCCCAAGCTTGGCGACGGTTGGCCAACGGTTGGCCCCCATTTGTCGCCCAGCCATTAAGCGTTGGCCCTAGATTGGAATGAAAAGCGGGAAAAAACTATTGGCCCAAGACTGACAGCCAATCCTGGCCCAAGAGTGGCTTCCGGTCGTTAGTCGATCGCTTTTAAATGGAAAAATATATATTATAATGTTTACTGTAAGTACATTTTATAATTTACCTTAATTTTGTAATTTGTCGAAATAAATATCTGTAAAGCATGAGCCAATACCGGGCCAAGCTTGTGCCGACGGTCGATTTTATTATCTGACGATTCAAATTGTTATAACTGGACCAACATTGGGCCGATTGTTTATGAATCTTGGGCCAAAATACACCCGCGTTTCATTCCGACTATTTTCCAGGAATGGCTGCCAGGCTTGGGCCAATATTAGGCCGATTGTAACGGTTGGCAAACCACAGATATTTTTCTATGAGCAGTTAAGTTGAAATTACATTTATAATTAATTGCGAGTTAGACTTATACTTTAGCAGAAGTTACACTCATCGTTAAATGCATATTATATTTCTAATTAAATAAGTGTTACACTTATTCTTAAGTGCAACTACCTACACTAACAAAATGAGTGGAAGTTACATTTACAATTATGAACGTGTTTAACAATAATTTCTTGTAGAATAGTATCTAACATCTGGACTCAAAACTCACGTAACCTTAAAGTTAGAACTGAATTCATATAGATTCATTGCACAAAGATTCACGTTCAGTTCTTCGCCTCCCAAACCCTATTTACTGACACTTCCGATCGGTCAAAGAACACTCAATTCACGATGACAAACCCGTAAAATACGGAATAAAAGAATTCATAATAAACCCTCCACTTTAACACCCCGATAAAATGCCGTAATTAATTCAACGACTACACTTTTCCAACTCGCGCGCGCGTCACAGAAATGCACGCTTTATTGACTGGGAAGTAACGTCCCAACTTCCTTAAGACCCGCGCTTATCAACGAAATTGACGACAAAGTGTAGTCGCGTCCATCACTCGTAAATACGGCAATTCACTCGGTGCCTTTAAAAGCCCGCGCACCCCACGTGGCGTTAATTTTTCTCGCCATCCATTAGCCCCTGGCGAAACATTTTCCGACGCTCTTTTTTTCTCCCCCCTCCCTCCCCGTTCCACTTCGATCGTTCCCTTTTTCTCTTTCGTCGCCCGCAGAATGCAGTCAAACCTTCGGCGTCGTCGATCTTGTTCCGTTTTTGCGTGGCTTTCGCGTTTGCAATTCTTCAATGTCCGGCGTGGGCCGCTCGTGGCGCGCTGATCGTAACTTAATTCATCCGGCGAGGGAGCGCCACTGACAAGCGGAGGGTAATCTTTGCAGCGGAATCTCCGGGCGGCTTTTTTTCTCGTGCGCCGGCCAAGACTGATGACCGCCATTCTCGAGGGGACAGTAATTAAGTTCGTCCGTTTATCTCGCCGAAAAAAGGCATTTTTTACGGCCGGGCTCGCGTGCACGAAAATGTCCTCGTGATGAAATTTCTGTTACCCGGGATTCCGGGGCGACGGGAGAGGAAAATGGGCGGAAATGCGCTCGATTGGCAGAGATTTTGATGTTGCATTACTTTTTTGCTTTTGTAGAATATCTTTGGTGTGGAATATTCTGGACACCAATTCTGAGGGAAAATTTCACACGTCAACAATTTTTTAACATCTAATTTTTACAGTGTACACACAGATTGAAAAGGGTGTAAACATTATTGAAATACAAGATTTTCCCAGTTCCCTATACTTGGGCGAAAACCATTGAGAAACGTAAACCAAAAAAAAAGTTTCTCTAAGTACCTCGTCGGTTATTTTATCAATGGGCTAATCTAAATTGTATAAACCTAAAAATTCGGAATAATGGTATTATTCATAACTGAGTTTATCCTAAAAATAAGCAGTATAAATGGGATATTTCACCCATTATTATAACGAATAATTTACGCATGCAAACGCACTCCAAAAAACTGACGAATGCGGTTCCACCTTAAATTTCGTAATAGACATTTTACATGTGACATATTTTTAGGATAATTAAAATTCACAAAAATCATAATGTTCTGCAAAATTAATGAGACATATTTTCTCCTTTGTTACAGGTACGTAAATGACCAAAACCAAGCCGAATTTTCTCCGTGAAAAGAGGAATCCAAAATGTCACCATCGTGAGTAAATGTGCATGTAAAGATCGAACCTCCATTAGTTTTCTACTCAATCAATGTAGAAACCGGATAAAAAGCGATTTAATTAATTTGCGCGTTTATTAAACGCGACACAAGTGTTTCTTTTCATCCACGCTAAACGTGCTCGAGCAATTCATATATTTTTATCGGAAACCTTATGTTTCATCGCGGGATCCTAACGGCAATAATTTTGCTAAAGTCCGTCTGAAAAGGAAACCCCTTTTTTCATATGGCGTCTCATCTGTGTTATTTATGTGAACGCCGCAAGAGGTCCAATATTAAAACTCAATGGCCATGTTACGGCGTAAGTCCACTTAAACTTTAGCCCACATGTGCCAAGTGCCAATATATACATATATATAGATTTCGGTAGATCAATCCTCTCTTGTACCATGCTGGACCGAAGCGCAGATAAAAGAAAATATAGTCACTTTAGAGAGGATTCAAGGTAAAGCTTTTCATAGGGTATTACTTTAAGGTAAAATGAGTTGGTGGTTCAGAAATTATTAACGAATTCTAAGCTATTCATTCAATAGCTTTCAATCTTGCTTCTCTTATTGATAATTTTTGTTTAATTATATTAGTTTTCAAGATTAATACAATTTTCCACGTATGTTTCACCTAGGGAAATAATGTCACTTTCAAAGTGTTGTACTATCTTCAGTTTTTTTTCTTTTTCTGTGAGTCGAAATGTGATACAACCTAAATGCGAAAATAAAGAAAAGCCAAGAAGTATAAAAAAATCGGTCCTAAAAAGTAGAGTGTGAAATTTCTCTCAAGATTATAGTCCACGAACTTCCAGATAGATGACAATCACAGCTGAAGAAAGTGTAAACATGAAGTTAAAGTATGAAGCTAAACAATGTCTATTTTTGTTTTGAACTTATTGTTTTGAATTGTTTTGAATTGATTGTTTCAGATAGACCCCAAAGTATTTTACACTTCAACCCTTAAGGATTGAAGTTTAAAAATCTCATGAGTTGCACTTGAGATTTTTAAACGTTTATTGTATATTATGGCTATATAATACGTCTGGATTCCGCTGGTTAGATGTCACTTATGCACTGTGCGACTTATTCGGTACTAAAACTAAAACTTACACAAGATACTTAAGCTTACCAGCAATTTAGTTAACAAAGTGAATAAATTCAAATAATGCAATAAATCAATAAATTTTACTACCTATTCAGTAGTTTTAACTCTACGACGTCAGTTAAGGACATTTTAATCCTTTGAGATTACATTTATGTCAACAGATGTTTGTAATTCGACCTTCCTCGTGCAAAACATCAGTTTAGCTGTAGTTCGGAATTATACAAAATAGTAAATCGCTAGTCGTGTTAGTTTTTATTTGCGTTAAATTAGTGTTTTTACTTAGGTCAATTTATGCTTTAACATATCACAACGATAACATATCACAACGGTAATCTTTTTGTATTTGTACACTCTAAAAAATAATAGATCACGGTTAATGGAATCCGGTAACTATAAGCTGAATATCGATTCAATATACGGATG
>JABFPB010008043.1:0-10459 GCA_022817645.1 Ceratoteleas bidentatus | reverse complement strand
AAAAGAAATAATTATTGGATAAGTTGACTTTCCTTTGAAAACACAGGAAAGTCACACGACTCGAAACCGCCGCGGCGCAAAATGTTGCGCCGCGGCGTAAGTGCTTGCGCCGCGCGCTTGAAAAACCAATGAATCCGCCTTTACTTCTCTCCGTGTATGCGCGTGTCGCATCTGTGTAAAAAAACTGAGCTAATTACTCGCGTGCACGTACGAATCTAAATAGCGTGCACGCACACAACCACGAGAGCGAACTTGCGAATTCAATTACGCGAATCATGTGTATGATGAGCAGCGATTATAATAACTGTGTTTGCTGGAACAGTTCATGACACGTTTTTTTCGCGCTTTCCCGCCTCGGAATCCGGCGCACCCGCGAATCGATAACGCGTCGATTTTTTTGGGGGGGGGGGGGGTTCAATCTGACGTACTTTGAGAACTGGCCCCAACGGTTCTTGTGAGCAGGAAGGGATGTGTCGATGCGTTTGAAATTGTTGAAGACGTAGTTTCTGACAGTTAACGATTTTCAGCCTTATAGCTCCAGAGAATCTAACGTAGATCCACGTCACGGTGGCTCCGTGAACCCCTCTTTAGCCCTGATATGCCCCTTGAAGGGAATACAGCGTTCCAACATTTTTTCGATGTATGTCTTTTTTCGCTCCCCCTTAGAATGTGGGTATATATCTCATTCTCGTTTTTTTCACATTGAATTGTATGCAGTTTAGTTTTTACGTGGAAATATTTGCCACACAAATCTGACAATGTTCGTCTTCCCTTTTTTATTTCAATCTGCATTTGAGGTTCAGGGCTCTCTCTCCGTAAGTGGCTCGTGTTTGACCATCTATGTTTCTGAAAGTCTTTTTTATTTCCTACATAAAATCGGACAATTATCGATTTATTATTAACACGTGATGCAGCATGTGAACAATATTTAAAGAGGAAGTATATAAAAAATTTAGAGTAAAGCACTCCTAAAGTACAAGACAAAACGAAGTTGAAAGTATTTATGTCTGATTTCCAGCTGTACCTTTTTGTATACAGTTTTGTATAGAAATCGTTTTGTTTATTAGGGATGTAAGAAGAAATTAAAATTAAAACAACCTTGAAATCCAATTTAAAAAATCAAGTTGAATAAAAAACTAAAAAAAAGATTTATTAATTTATTTATTTTCGAATATACATTTGACTCAAAACTGAATACTTCACAAGTTTTTAGTAATTATAAACTTAAAATTTCCAATAATCTGTTATCAATGCTGGTTTTGTTTGATTCGTTAGTACCGATGGTGGTTAATGTTAACAATTTAAATAAAATAAAAAGCCAAAAAAACTTGGCGTACCTATTATTTTTTTACCTATTATATTCACTTCTTGTAAGCGAAAATTATATTATTATATAATGTTTACTTACAAAAACAAGAAAAGTTTTACTACTTTTTGCTATTTCCTAAGTGAATTCGTAATAAGACAAAAATATGTTCGCCAAGTTTTTTTGGCTTTTTAATACTATTCAAATTTTTAACTTTGTTACGCATTTTTTAGGCGCGTCAAAATTGCACATGGTTTTGAATAAAATTTCAGTGGAATTGCCGTCCAGGAGCAAGCACCAAGTGCCATATTCGGGTTTGAAATTTTTATTAATCTGCTGTAAATAAGTGTGTGTCGAAATTTGATCAGTATGAGGATGTGTGAAAAATCAATTCCTTTTCTTAACATTTTTTTATATTTATTATGATTTTGCATTATTTTTATTCCCTTCTTGATTTTAATTTTCTCAGAATTGATTGTAGGTAATTAATCTGTATTTTGGCTTCCCGGGATTCTGGACCTTGGTCACTCTTCACACCGACCATCTTCGTGGAGAGCTGCCAGTTTGTGTCGATATCGCAGGGGTACTCAGCATTTCCGATGTCGAGGAAGAACATAATTGTCTTCGAGACCACTGCCGTGACTCAACTCCCTTCAACACAGCAGCCCAGTCAACCTGATTCATGACACTTCTCGTGGGTTGGTACTGGTAGAGAACGTATCTTCTAACGGTCTTAGAGTGCTACACCTTGCCTCGGTGAGCACTTTACAAGTACCGGGTTTCTTGGTTCTCTATCGAGGAGTGGACATGGACTGCGGCCATCCAATTGCGTCATCCAACTTCCGTGACCGGACAACATCAACCAGTTCAAGATTTGGCGCCGTAACATCTAGCGCCTACTTGCAGAGCGAGGACTCAACGTGTGGTGGCGAGAGAGAGAGAGAGAGGGAGAGAGAGAGAGAGAGAGAGAGAGAGAGAGAGAGAGAGAGAGAGAGAGAGAGAGAGAGAGAGAGAGAGGGGGAAAGACGAAGCGCTTGTCGGCTGACCCCGAAAATCGTTCGACCCATTCTGTCGACGACCTTGGAGCACCTAGCAGGGTAGAGTTACGTGACCGACAGACAGATCCCCGAGGATCTGTTTTTTGTTTGTTTTAATTTTGAGTGTCGAAGCCAATTCACAAAGGATCCTTGCCTGGATATTCCGCAGTCAGTTCCGATTGCGTGGACCAACGATTTTCCGCTTCACTTCGGAATTAAACTCCACGGGAAAACAAAGTGTCTTAGAAAAAAAACGTTTATACACTTTCAATGTCTTTTTCATCACAAAACATCTTCATTTGAGACGTTTTTCATGTCTTTTCTCCAAAATCGTCTAAAAAAGACACTTGTTTTTGTAGTGTTGTTTTTGTATCATTTGAATTTCGGGTGTAACAGCCCGAATGGCGATCCTGGCTATTATCTTCCCTTATTAGTTATCTCAGTTAATTCCGAGGTAGCGAAGGGACGCGGAAAAAAATTGTCCCGTTACAACTTTCACCAGCATCGGTTTTAACCAAACTAACGAAACTAACGAATCAAATAAAACTAACAAAGATAACCTTTTTTAATATTTTCCAAATAAATTATTTGATAATTAATAGGACTACACACAGTGTTACGTAATTAATGCACCGTCCTTTAGCTTCATTAGATATCACTTTTTTCGTCTAAATATTAATATTAAAACATTTTTATTTTTTGGAGCAAGCTTGCGTAATGGTCAACATGGAGGGCGTGAAGTACCCGAGTAGTAATTTTTGGGAGGAGAGTAGTTTGGCGGAGATTTTTTTGTATATGTATTAACCCGCGTTTAAATATGTAGGAAGTTGTAGTTAATGATTAACTAGAATTGGACGGAAAAGTGAAACAGAAAAACCCATGTTTTTCCTTAATTAATCCGATTTTATCCCTACATTCCTTACAGCGAACCATGCGGCTTTTTGTAGAATTTTAAGGAGATATCCGACGTGCAATTTCTTGAATTCCGCCACTCAAGATTTTAATTAGATTTTCGTAGAAGATTCCTTCCTTTTTTAAGCGGAAAAAATAAAATCTTGCGCCTATACTAAACTAGAATTATCAGGAGATGTCAGATGTCGGTTTTTATAGAAAAAAATGCCGGATTCTTCCTGGCATAACAATATATTAGATTTTCATGGAAGTTTCCTACATTTCAAAACGGAGAATATCGCGCGGCTAGTTCTAGATAATAATCTAGAACTATCAGGAGGTGTCCGACATGTTTACCGGTGGAGGGTGTGGTTTTTCGAATCACCATTTTATTTAAATTCACATGGAAGTTTCCTAATATTCCTTTAATGTTATTGGAATATGAAATGTCAATCTAAAAGAATATTTGTTTTACATTCAGAGAATATTCTCTGAACATTATTTACGACTTCTGAGGGTTTTTTATAATCTTGTCGGAATATTATTTTAACACTAGAAGTACCAAGGGGACAAATTTGTCCCTTTTTTAAATTAAAATCTGTATACAAGTTACAATTTTCAACGAATTCGGTTGAAATTTTATGACTTTTATTCGAATACGGAGTTCTTACTTTAGGCAAATTTTCAGCTTAAAAAATTAATTTGTTTACAATTTATTATACAGTTTAAGTAGAAGTACCAAGGGGACAAATTTGTCCCCGACAAGGTTTCAATATAAATAACATTATAAATTCAATTTAAACTTTATTTAAACTCTGAGTTTGCTTTTCTGCCGATTATTTGACATTTCATCAATTCCTATTCAGATAAAGATCCCAGGTAAAAATGAACATATATGTCGCATATATATTATCGTCAACATATATGTCGGCAAATATGTACATATATGTGACATATATGCGTCATATATGCAGACATATATGTGGCATATATATGTACATGCATGTGACATATTTGTTTATTTTTACCTGCACGGGAACAAAAATGCCATAAAATTAACAGCAAACGTGTAATAGTAAGTGACAATCAGAGATACCTCGATGTAATAACATCCAAAGAAATAGCGGCCGGGTCCGGTTCGAACACCGTTGAAATGATCACAGTCCTAAAAGACGACAAATAAACGACCACCGTTGAAACGAACAGAGTCCGAAACGACCACCGTCCAATGCGACTACGTAGCAAGCCGCCAACCTCTTAAAAAAAGTAAGGTAAAGTACCCAGTCTTCGACAGTATAAGAGACCTGTTGTTTTGAATCACGAAAATTACAATGAAATCTTGTTTAAATTTAAATGCTAATCATCTCTCGTGATACTTCAACTCTTTTTCGATCCTATAACATTATTGTTACTTTTGCCACTAATGCTTTTGTTCGTTTATTTCTTAAAAATAAACATTTGGCCAGTGCACCAGTTATCGACAGTCACATTTGAGCATTGTACTAGTGTTTGACCTAGGTTATCTACCTGTCAATGACTGGTACACTACAGGCACAGTCCGGGTTTCTGAAAGTAAGCGGAATGCAAAAGTTTAGAAAATGGCTCAGAGCTTTTATTACAAGCAATAAATATGTAATACAATAAACATTCACTATGCAAACATTGCTAATCAGTCTTAAAGTGATTAAAAATAAAATTTCGTCTTTCTATATTATAAAAACTGTTTACAAACTGTGAACGACGTATAACATGAACTAGATTCGTTTATTCTTATTTAGACACTGCGTTTCTTTCCCTTTGCTCCTTTTGCTTTTATTTCTTCCTGTTTCCTCTTCTTCTGATCTTGTTTCTTCTGCTTTTTTTCTTGTTTCTTCCTCTTGGCTTCCTCTTGATTCTTCTTCTTCTCCTCCGCAGCTTCTTTTCTTTCCTTTTTTCTGATTTCAATCTCTGCCTTTTTGTCGATTTTTGCTTGCTCTTTAGCTTTGTGATAATTTATCCATTGCTCAGACGTAGCAACAGATGGCACTTTTTCCTTCCTCCTGGATGTTTTTGACTTCTTACTGGTTTATGGCCAAAAGAAAGCCTCTTTAAATGCAGGCGAAACACTGGAAAAGTTTCGTGTTAAACAAATAAAATTATACATAAAAAAGATGTGAAATCACACGTTGAGGCAAAATACTTAAAATAAAAATTAATAAAAAAACATACATACGAAATATATGAAATCATTATTTGAGGCAAAATACTTCTATTATTTTCGCTTCACTTAAACATGACTGCTATTTTGTATCAATGACCTTAGAAAGTTAAAAAATGAACGAGTCAAGGTTTACACAAATAAATTACACATAAAAAGATGTGAAATCGTATGTTGAGCAAAACATTGATTAAAAAAAAGAGTCCAATTTTGAATGTCCAATTGTGAATGGTCCAATTGTGGATGGGTCTAAAAGTGACTGATCCAGTTTTAGCGAGACCAATTTTGAAAGTCCAATTGTGAATAGTCTAATTGTGGATCATTCCAGAAATGAACAGTCCAGTTTTAACGAGACCAATTTTGAATGTCCATTTGTGAACTGTACAATTGTGGATTGGTCCAGAAGTGAACGGTCCAGTTTTAACCAGTTCAATTTTGAAAGTCCAATTGTAAACGGCTCAATTGTGGTTTAGTCCAGAAGTGAACGGTCCAGTTTTAACGAGCAAAATTTTAAAGATCTATTTGTAGGTCCAGTTGTGGGTCGGTCCGAAAAAAAATAGTCCGAATCATGATGAGTCCATAAATTATAAATACTTAAAATAAAAATTAATTAAAATATACATACGAAAGATATGAAATCATTAGTTGAGGTAAAATATTTCTATTATTTTCGCTTCATTTATACATGATTGCTATTTTGTGTCAATAAATGACCTTAAAAAGGTAAAAAATGAACGAGGCAAGGTTTTGTGTTAATCAAATAAATTATACATAAAAAGATGTGAAATCGCTTGTTGAGGCAAAACATTGAATAAAAAAAATGAAATCATGCATAAAAAAGATGAGAAATCATTTGTTGAGGCAAGTTATTTAAGAAATAAATAAAAGTATACATAAAAAGTTCTAAAATCATTTGTTGAGGCAAATTATCTAATAACAATGGTGCCAAAATTACCAAACTCTTTGGAACTGCTTTTTACTTTCATGTGATTCAAAATGAAGTTTTGAAATTAATAAAAACATAGTAATGTCTCTGGCCAAGTGCAAAAAATTGCAATTATTGTTAGCAGTAATAAAGTCCTTGATTTTAAATGTATTATATAATTTAAAATCATATATATATATATAATATATGCACTTTTATAATGCATATATATATGCATTATAAAAGTGCTACATTTTATACTAATTCGATTTTATACTTTCAAAACGGTATAAACTACTATATTTTATAATAAATTTTGATAAATTTCTACTAAAAACTGGTTTCACGCAAGGTCAAATAGTGCTGTAAAGAAATGACGAGCTGATTCAAACAAAAGAAAGCTCGAATGCTTCGACTGACAAAAGTGTCGGCAGTGAAGGGGAACAGACCCAGGCAGTAAACCGCAAGACAGCGGGTTCGTGACTCAGTGTGGAAAATGTTTGTTTTAAGAAGTAGTAATCTCGTTTCCTATAAAAATATAGTAATTTGAACTGAAAATAATACGACAAAATATATATATATATATATATATATATGCAATATTAATCCGTAATATAGCCCGTTATATGTATATAACGGGCTATATTGCGGATTATTTTACAATATAATATTGCAATACAATAGTTATAATGTGAATCAGATTTTTTACTACAATTTTCTTTGGTAATTTCCTCATAAATATAAAACATAATGTTACATTTCTAAACTATAGTATCCTACAATCCTACACGGAAGGAAAAAATGCATATTAAAAAAGTGCTACATTTTATACTAATTCGAGGACGGAGCTTTCAAAACGGTATAAACTACTATATTTTATAGTAAATTTTAATAAATGTCTAGTAAAAACTGCTTTCACTCAAGGTCAAATAGTGCTGTAGACAAATGACGAGCTGATTCAAACAAAAGAAAGCTCGAATGCTTCGACTGTCAACAGTGTCGGCAGTGAAGGGGAAGAGACCCAGGCAGTAAACCGCAAGATATCGGGTTCGTGACTCAGTGTGGAAAATGTTTGTTCTAAGAAGTAGTAATCCTATAAGTAATTTGAACTGAAAATAATACGAGAAAATTATGAGAAATGCATGTAGCAAATACTAAAATAGGAAGTTTCGTCCTCGGAATGTGTACAATATAATAAAAACGACAGTTTAGATCGGAGATACTGAATTGAAATTTATTTATAGAAAGAAATAAAGATAAAATTAAAAAACATTGTTATACTAAATTCAATTTTCTTTACACAGAATTATTAATAAATTTCACGTAAGTCATGGAGTTTTTATGTAGTAACATATTCATTATTTTGAGTTTATAATACATTTAAAATCAAGGACTTTATTACTGTTAACAATAATTGCAATTTTTGCACTTGGCCAGAGACATTACCTGTTTTTATTAATTTCAAAACTTCATTTTGAATCACATGAAAGTAAAAAGCAGCATTTTCATAAGATTTTTTGGAAAAGAACGGCGAGGCAAGTTTTTTTGTACTTCCCTGTATACGGTGTTGTTTAGCGAGAAAAGCAACAATTAATTGTGTAAGCATTGTTAAATTAATTGCGTAATATAGTATATGATAGACATATTAATATAGAATGGGAGTTTTTGGAGAAAATTAAACATTACAATTTCTTATGCAGATGAAATGTTGGACACGGGAAAAAAGGATCTGAAAATTTTACCAAACTTTTTGTCAACCCGAGGATATAAGGATAGCGTTGAGTTTTATTACCAAACTATTTTAAAAAGATTTCCGAATAATCGTTAAACAATAACAGTGTTAACCTCTGTTCCAAAGAGTTTGGTAATTTTGGCACCATGGTTATTAGATAATTTGCCTCAACAAATGATTTCAGAACTTTTTTATGTATACTTTTATTTGTTTCTTAAATAATTTGCCTCAACAAATGATTTTACATCTTTTTTATGCATGATTTCATTTTTTTAAATCAATGTTTTGCCTCAACAAGCGATTTCACATCTTTTTTATGTATAATTTATTTGTTTAACATAAAACCTTGCCTTGTTCATTTTTTACCTTTTTAAGGTCATTTATTGACACAAAATAGCAATTTTTACCTTTCTAAGGTATTTTTTATTTAATTTTCAATTTTAAGATTTTCAGTCGCGAGTTTTGAAGCCTTTGTTAAACAATTTTTTTATTGTTTATGTCGTAAAATAAAATTTTCTCAAAGGCAACACGTATTTTATTAACTTTTTACTAACTTTTGTTACTCAGATATATGTCTCCTTTACGTTGGTGCTACCTGGACCAAATCTGGGCCTATGACGTGGTCCACGACACAGGCCTAATTTTGGACAGTAATAGGTGTCAAATCTAGATCAATATTTGACCAACGGTTATGGTCAACGCTTATGATAATAAGCGTGGAATAAATCTAGCTCAGTCCTGGGCCTACGCAACGGCTCATCGAAGAAGCTGGCCCAAGATTTGTCTCAGATTCGATCGTTTTGATGCATTTGGGCAAATCTGTTCTTCCCCAAGTGGTCCAATGGGATATATCCCATTACTAGAACATCAGCGCGCTACGCACGCTCTGAGTTGGTCACGAGAACAACTGACTGCGCGTCGCGTGTTTCCGACCTGCACTTGGTGTACCTGTTTCGACCAACTCTCGGCGGATACCTTGCGACCATCTGAGGTTCAGCGGCGGACACTTCCGGGAGACCAATCTAAATCCCTTCACATGTCACAACCTCCTTTTCCTTTCCCATTTTGTTTTCCAGAGTGTTCCGTCGTTGCACGTGGCGCGCACAACTCCAACGTCAACTGAAAACCTACATTAACGGACAAAACAAACAAACCTAGCTGCTTATGGTCATATTGTTGCGGACTTGCTGCGGACCAACCCAAATGAGAAGAAGAAGAAGAAGAAGCGCGCTCTGAGTTTGCTATTCTCCCTATTTTTTGATATTTCATCAATGCCTATTCAGATAAAGATCCCAGGTAAAAATGAACTTATATGCGACATATATGTACATATAGGTCACATATATATTATCGTCAACATATATGTCTGCATATATGTACATATATGTTACATATAACTGCAGTCTTGACTGTAGTTTTTACAGTATATTTCTTTGAGTGAATGCTGGTTGTCATAACGAAGTAATGTAGTATAACGACTTGAAATATTTTTGTATTTTGAATGAAAAATTGCTTCGACTGGAAATTATCTTTTGTTTCAGTTTTCTTTATGTATCTTTATGTAAAATGAAATGCATACTGAAATAATATAAATAATATATTTCTTATTGAATATATATATTATATTGAATATATAATATATTTATTAATGAATAAATAATATATTTCTAAATAAATTAGTTTGCATTGAAGTTATTTAAGACCTTATTTTTCTAAATCGATTTGAGGTGGATCCTCAATGGATATTAAAAATGTATAAAATATATACTTCATATTTCAAAATGACTGTATTTCAAAGAATTTAAAAGTAAGATTATTTTAGTTTCTAATTTTTCTATTTTATTTGACATATTTGCTAATTATTTATGTAACTTGAATAATGTTCAATTATTTGTTGTTGAATTATTTCAAATTCGTTAGGAGCTCTTTTATTAGTCGATTGTTTATTAATAGTGGAAAATTAACATATTTTATAATACTATTTCAGATGATAATGTTTTATCAACTCCGATGGTTACCAATACAAATAATATAGCTGAAACCACTGTTCCGCTTTCTCAATGCAGTAGAACTTACTGAAATTGTCCTCTATTTACAGTAATAAAGACTGTAATTTTGTTAAAATCCGTTCATCTTGATACTAGGGGGCTCCGCTCGCTTCGCTCACTCCGCACCCTGCGCGCTTCGCGCGCCAACCCCCGAATGGGGGGGGGGCTTCGCGCTCCCCCCTGTTGCCGCATTCCCCAATGTACATTTTGCCATATTTGTTTTTTATTACTGTTGGCCTCCCCTCCCCCACCCCCCCCCCCCATCCCCCCCCCCCGCCCCCCCCCCCCCCCCCCCCGGGTGAATGGGTTAAAAAGGGTGGGCT
>JABFPB010008042.1:0-10472 GCA_022817645.1 Ceratoteleas bidentatus | reverse complement strand
ATTTCTAGAGAAATTGAACCGGTATAAAATCCTTTTAAATTGAAAAGGTGCCTCCCAATTAGGCTGAAAATTGTGCAGAAATTATACTTTCAATGTTCCCTACACTTACCGCGCAAAATAAAAACAACGTGATATCTTGTTTTCCTGAATGGAAAAAACAATCCTGGATTCAGTCTGGACACCGGCCTGTTGCTAGACTACATCCATACTGTGTCCAGACTACTGCCAGAATACCGCCTGGACTGTTTTTAGTTTTTCTGGCAATAATATGGATCTGGTCTCGGTCATAATCGTATGCCATACTGTTATTCAGACTGTTGCCAGACTATAGCCATGGGTTTGATTGATACTAACGCAGAAATTTATAAAATTTTTGATGAAGCAATAACAATAATGATGCCTAAACATTTGCGACAATTTTTTTGTTGGTTTTTTATGAAAATTCTCACACAGAAAATTCTCCGTACGGTTATACAATTTGGGAAAAATATAAATCTCACTTTATTGAAGGATTTACGGATCATAACATAGACAGAACGTTGGTGGAAATAAATTTTATATTAAATAAAGATCATTTTCATTGCTCCGATTTTGGTTTACCTATGCCTTTGAATATTAATTTTGACGATGATACAAATCAACATTTATTATTCAAAAAAACGTTGTCACGAACTTTATACTGAACACTTTCAAAAACTAAATTCAGATCAACTTTTAATTTTTAATAAAATAATAAGTGGAAATATTAAAGGAAATTTGGTTTACATTAATGGTCCCGTTCCTCCGGGACCATTTCCACTTATTATTTTATTAAAAATTAAAAGCTGCTCTGAATTTAATCCCGGAGGAACGGGACCATTAATGTAAACCAAATTTCCTTTAATATTTCCACTTATTATTTTATTAAACATTAAAAGTTGATCTGAATTTAATTTTTGAAAGCGTTCAGTATAAAGTTCGTGACAACGTTTTTTGAATAATAAATGTTGATTTGTATCATCGTCAAAATTGATATTATATGTTATCTATGGCATGGACCGGTATTGCATCAATTTTATTACCAAAAGGAATGACCAGTCACCGAATGTTTCGATTACCAATAGATTTATCAAATATTGAAACGGTTTTCTTAAAATTAGACGGTGACAAAAAAATTTTACGCGAAGCAGAAATAATTATTTGGGATGAAGCATCTACGATCCCCATAAAACATTGGCAATTGTAGATTCTACATTGCGAGATTTATGCCAAATTAGTGATATACCATTTACAAATAAATTATTAATTTTAGGAGGTGATTTTCGTCAAATTTGATCTATAATAAAAAATAGTTCAAAAACGGTCATTCTAAATGAAACAATTAGATATTCTCCATTATGGAAACATTTTAATAAATATATATTGTCCAAAAATATGAGATCGTGTGATGAAATGTTTTCTTCATTTTTGTTAAATGTTGGAGAAGGTAAAATCAACAATTATAATTCCTAACAATTGGAAATCAAATGATGTTTGCAAAAAAATTTACGGAGATATTATAACGGAAAATTATATTTTTATTAATTGTACTATTTTGTCAAGTTATAATGAATATATTCATAAACTTAATGATAAAATATTAAAGAAATTTTAGCAATAATTCTGTAACATATAAAGGAGAAAATCATACAGACGAAGAAGCAAGTTTAAATTATCCGATAGAATATTTAAATTCAATACAAGTTCCAGGTTTTCCAATGCATAAATTAATTTTAAAAAAAGGAGCCATATGTAAACTTTATTATTGGGAAGTAATTTTGACTTAAATAAAATCTGTTTTTCTTTCGATCCTGTTTCTTTTTTTATTTAACACGTGTTCTCGCATGGGTTCAGAAAAGCGAATCACTGGTCAATAATTAATTAAAGTTTATAATAGTATAAAAAATTAATCCTACTTGTCTACACACTCATTCACATTTCATACCCTAATACTTCCCTAGACTTTCCGATCGAGTTTCACTAATTACATTCCATAAATAATATATATACAAAAGTGGCGGGATACGTGTGTTTGTTTGTTGTCATATGCCTTTGATGACCTTGGGAGACCGAAATCGCTCGTCAGCAACAATGGCCGTCCCGTCGATGTAGGTAACCGACGTGGCAGAGTGGAAACTGGGTTGGCGACCAGGGCTTGAGGATAAGCACCCTGCAATCGGTGCAGAGAGGCCTGAGATTGGTGATGAGTAGACTGGGATAGACGTTAAGCAGCTGTCGACCTCAGCACGGTGATCGTGTCGGCACTGGACGGCCGGACTATGAGATATCACGTGCTGCTATACTCAGGATTGAGATCCCAGATAGATCAACTCTAGGTCGCTACGTTAGTCGACGTAATGTATACACCAACTTCGTCGTGGACGGTGAAATGACTTCGGTAACCGCGTCCGCCTAAATATATAATAGTTACAACGAAACTGACTAAACTAAACCCCCATACTCACACACATACCTTCGTTGGCGGGACACAGGTCTAGACCACGACAGTGTAATTGTCCCCGCTAAGACGCCGCGCTCGGCCGATACCCAAAACAATATATTCCCCTTACACATAGTAATGTTAATCAGAGATTTGAGAATTAATGAAGGATTATGTGATGGGACCAGAATGAAAATTTTTTATATGTTTAAATTTAATATTGAAACAGAAATTATTACTTTCAATCTCTTTGGAAAAAGCGTATTCATTCCAAAAATTAAATTAGATACAGGTGAATATTCATCATTACCATTTATATTTTACAGAAGACAATTCCCTATAGTTTTAGCATTTGCAATTACAATTAATAAATCCCAAGGTCAACGTTTTGATACAGTTGGAATCTATTTAGAACGACCTTTGTTTGCACACGGACAATTATATGTTGCATTGTCTAGATGCACCAATGCAAAAAATATTTTTATTGAAAATAAAACACAGACACAAAATTTTATTAAAAATATAGTTTGAAACGAAATTTTTTACAATTGAGAGTATATTCTTATTATACAATTATTTATTTTTTCAAATTTTATATATTATATAAACAATTATTTTCCCACGTATTATTTGGTTATTGCTTTTGGGATCAAAAAATGATGAAATATTTAATCGTCATTTTTTGATGAATCTCAATGCAGAAAACTCCACTTGGTAAGATTCGGGCAATAATTATTAAAAAATAAATATATTTATTTTTAAATAAACAGCAAATCATGCAAAGATTAAAAACACATTTTTAGTGTTAGAGAATGAAGCTTAGATTCATTCTCTAACACTGGATTAGATTTTGTAGACTATCTTCAATCTCATGTAACCTAAATAGTATATTACACCACTAGGGAGGGAATTTCAGATTTCTTCACGAGTGCACTTGCGGAACGAGGCGAAGCCGAGTTCTGAAAGAAACGAGTGAGAAATCGAAATTACGTTTCTTCGGTGGTGAAGCTACCGCGTTGAAGTTGTCGCGGTTTTAGCGGTGAAAAAGTCTTGTTAATTGCAATATATGGATTGCAACAATGGGCATTTCGATCATGATGGATGTGAATTCATTTTTTCGGGCAAATAATTCATGGAAGATGGTCGAAAAAGTGACTATCGTTATTCGGGTTTCCAGTGGGTCTGCTAGATGAATACTTTTAATAAACGCTAAGAAGGCATTTTTTCTCACTTTTTTAAATGTGTGTTATGTTGTTTTTAAACGTAACTAGGATATTTTAAACTCGTTTTCATGAATCTAAAGTCACTTTCGCACGAAAAATTGGAATCGAATTTATAGTAAAATGTAATTTTTGAATCGCCTGAGATTGAACCGCGTTAAGTGAGACCGCGTTATCCGAGGGATTGTCACAATTTTAAAATCGTGTTAGAGCGAAACCGCGTTAACTGAGTTCCGCGTTAAGCGGGAGATAGCTGTATTATAAATAATTGTACAAGATTTATATTATTAAAATTACATGTATAAAAATTGTTACGCCATTTTAACTTAAATCTAATTTCTCTAGTATATTTATTATCGCTGTACATACTTCGAATTTCTCTTCTGAAATACTTTCCAAATTCTTGACATCTTGTACTGATTTGCATGGTATTTCTTCTGGTTTCTCAGCATTGCTCTCACGTTGACGAATTAAACTTTTCACTGATTTAACTTCATCTAAAATACGGTGTAGCATTATATTCCTGAAAAAATTACAATATTGTTAACATAAAATTTTAAGGTATAACGCGGTTTCTATTTTTACTCATTTTCAATTCATTTTTACTTGTGGAATATTACGAAAGTAAAGTTTATTTGTGAACTTTATTTACGTAAAAATGAAATAATTATATAAATAAATTCCAAGATACTTGTAATATTGTAATAGATATATGACAATAACCTCTATAAGAACCTATTTAAGAAAAAGTATACATAAATAATCTGAAGTACTTTTAATGTTTTTTTAATATATTAATTTGACAACCCAGTCAACATTTAAAATTGTGCATAACGCCTGCGTAACCCGGACGCAAGATTTGTAATGTTGACTGGGAAATCAACATTTAAAAAAAAAAATGTTAATGAAGCCTTACAACCAAAGAAATAGAAAACTGCAGTCAGACTGTTAAAACTGCAGTCTGGACTGTTAAAACTGCAGTCTGTTTCTTTGGGTGTAAATAAGATATAATTATTAATTCTTACTCGGTTGTTAGTATCTCCTTCGCTCCGCATCATTCGATGAACACTGTACAACCTGTTCCTCCACTTGTACTGAGGGTGTTTCTTCTACTTGTACTGAGGGTGTTTTTCCACTTGTACCAAGGGTGTTTCTGCCTCTTCTTCTGACGGTGTTTCGTTCACTTGTACTGAGGGTGTTTCTTCCACTTCTTCTGATGATGTTTCTTCCTCTTCTTCTGAGGGTGCTCTTCCACAATCATTTCGACATATTCGCCACCATTTTCTGCGAGTTTAGCATTTCGCAATTACATTTTTGTAATATAAATGTTATTTTATTTTAAAATGTATTATTATTTAAACAATTATGATTTGTAAACAATATCTGAATTCAATAGTAATATTAAAAAAATGAATAAAACCCCATTTTCTTTATAACGAACCCTGGTACAACATAGAGTTTCAGGCTCAAAAAACGAATCTGAAATACTATGAAAAATGCAACAGAAATTTCACAGTAGTAACATGGAATAATATGAAATTTCATATACATTCATGCAGTTTGTTCCTGCAAGCTGCTGCAGTTCCTGCAGTTTGTTGCAGTGAACAAACTGCAATCAAAACTGATTGCAGTTTGTTCACTGCGAGCAGTTTTCGTTTTATTTGTAAACAAGGACAAATAAAATGATATTTCAATTTCTGTCATCTTTCTTTACTTTTACCTCAAGCAGAGACTTACTTTCTTATCTAAACGTTACTCAAAGTTCAAAGATTCTCCATAGTACCCAATGAACCAAAATTGGATTGGCCCGAAATTGCCCTGTAAAAAACAAAAAATAGAAAGCAATAGGATTCTATTGCTTTCAATTACTTCCTATTGACTTTTTTAAAAATAATAGGAAGCTATTGAAAACAGTTAACGTGATTCTAGTTAAATTACTTTTAATTGCTTTATATTAATTTTAAATAATAGAAAGAAATTAAAAGTAATTCAACTAGAATCACGTTACTTGTTTTCAGTACCTTTCTATTACTTTTAAATAAGTCAATAGGAAGTAATTGAAGGCAATAGAATCCTATTGCTTTCTATTTTTTGTTTTTTACAGGGTGGGCAATAATTGGGCAAAAACAACCAATAATTGGACAATCAGACTGCTTTAGGCAATTATTTGGAACAATGTGGTTCACTGGGAATCTTTAAACGTTCAGACCAGTTTCTCTCATATAAGATGTAAGGTTTGAATTAAGAAATTTATAAAATTATTCAGAAATGTACTCTACACTCTTAAATATATTCACATTGAACAAAAACTGTTACAATTTCAGTATTAAGTTCACTGAGTCAAATAAAAGAAGTTGTGAATCGAAAGAGTCAAAACTGCACTTAATATTATGCTTGTTCAATGCAATAAGTTCATAATCTTGATCTAAAACCTCCACTGTTTTGGACCAAGACAGTGATGTCTTGAGAGATACTGCCCCTGGTTAAAGCGTCTTGGCATTTCATTAGCTTTCATGAACGGAATTCCATTCATGAAACGTGCAACAGAAATTTCCTAAAAGGTGTATGAATCTCTATGAATAATCATACAAATTTCTATGATTCTTCATGAAATAATCATGAATTAGTTCCTTCTACTTTTTTCATAGAAATCCATCTAAAATCACACAAATGTTTCTGAATATTCTCAGCGTTTCATGTATCTTTTATGAAATGTCTGTAGCACGTTTCATGAAATGAATTCCGTTCATGAAAGCTAATAAAATGCCAAACGCTTTAACCAGGGTAGTCACATTCTTATGATATTGATAATTGGCTTTTAGTTAAAGTCGATGATTTTAATTGCACGTTGAGCTATTGCGTTTTGTTATCGCGTTGTCAGTGATGGCCTTATGGAAACTCCGGCGCCAACAAAAGAAGGAAGAAGAAGAAGCGTTGTCAGCGTTGTTCCTCTTACAGTTCTTACCTTTGCAGGTCAACAAAGCTCGCTGGCGAAGGGATCCGCTATCTCTGCAGGCAAGCCCGTTCCCGAGGTTCTCTTTTTCGTTTCACTTCGTTTCACTCTCTTTCGTTTACTTCGATATTCTCGTTGATCTGACAGACAGCGAACTGACAGGCAGCTGTCTTATAAAAAAATTGATGGTACTGACATAGAATATATTTGAAATATATTTGATAAGAGAAACACCACTTTTTATTGACTTAGCATTTCCAATCAACGGCTTTGTCCATTGAGTGAAAATAAGTTCAAAGGTCTCGCTTTAATTCAGCTTCGCTAAACTTCCGGATATTATTGGTCTTGAGCTGGTAATACCTATTTAGTCTTTTTACAAAAACATAGGCGTACATTTTCGTAATTAAGCAAGACTGAGCAAACTGTTACACGACAGAAGCTAGACGTAATTTGTGCTTTAATTCGTAAATATATTTTCCGCAAAAACGCAGAACCGTAAAAAAATGTAAAATTATTTAAATTTGAAAAAAAATTAGCAATCGCCATTCATTTGTCATCGCTTAGCAACATCCTTCGTTGACATCGAAACGGTTAACGTCTAACTTCTGTCGTGTAACAGTTTGCTCAGTCTTGCTTAATTACGAAAATGTACGCCTATGTTTTTGTAAAAAGACTAAATAGATATTACCAGCTCAATACCAATAATATCCGGAAGTTTAACGAAGCTGAATACCACCGGAGTAAAGATAAAAAGGTGTACAAAATGTTGATCGACGATGCTGAGGAGAAAGGCCAAATCTTGGCGATAGCAGGTTGGTTTTCCAATTAAATTTATCTGGGGTGGACTGTACATTTTTTGATGGGGGGAGATGACGTGCAAAAAGCGTCGCTTCCCAAGGTCGCGTATAGCGCGACCTTGGAATTTGTATAGCGCTGTCTCTCACACACGTACAAGCTCTCCGCTGAGAGCCTCTCGCTCAGTGATGTCAGATTGCAGCCGACGCTGCTCGGTTTTCTTTTTTCATTCTATAGCGTTTCATTCTATGTCATTGTCTAACCTATTGAGGGTTAGATCAGCCGCGGCTGCAATCTGACATCACTGCTCTCGCTTCGCGTTCTCACTCATTTTAGATCACGCTCACTGAATTTCGCAGGTATTTTCGTAACCAATTCGCAACGCAATTTCACTTGGCATCAGTGATGTCAGATTGCAGCCGCGGCTGATCTAACCCTCAATAGGTTAGACAATGACAACGCTATGGAATGAAAAAAGAAAACCGAGCAGCCGCGGCTGCAATCTGTCATCACTGTATCGATCACGAATTAACGCTGTCCGGTCAGTGGCTTTTTAGTTGAATTGGATCAGATAATCTGATCGGCTATATAAGTTTTGTATTCGATAACTTGAGTTAACCAGGAATCCGTGGTATTCTGAGAAACATAAGCTACAAATTTAAAAGGTATTCTCAGGCCTTTTTGAGGACCCTAACCAATTTCACATTAAATCACAGTTTCTTTTTACTATTGGAGGTTTTGGCCAGTTCTGGCGTTTGGAACTTGCTGTCGACCAATCACGTACGTTCATTTCTTAATTCCGAACACTAGAACTGGACATAACCTGCAAAGTATAAAAGCGATAACAGTGAACTTACTGTGAAGTCACATGTGTCATGCCAATCACCAGCTTTTAGTTATTTCCTCACATTGTGAGGTTATGGTGAAGTATGTCTGACAAGTTCCTTCACAATTACTGTCACCACCTGTTAAGTCCAAAATACAAAAATAGGTGCAATGTAACAAATATGACATTATATACTATTTTTGCTCCAGGTAACCTTCAGTTTCAACTTGCATTTATTTATATTCTGACTTAAATATGCTTAAATCAGGCAATGTTTGCATATTTGTATAAAGGGGGTAGTTTCAAAGCAGGGCGGGGCAGTTTTCCAGTGTCGTACTCCGTTAGTTAGTGGCTCCGGTTGAGGCAATTAGGAACATGCACAGACACGAGGGATGCGAATCAGCCGCAGCAGTCTTGCAAGAGTTTCAGGGTCTGGTGTGGTGCTTTGAGCTCGTCTCCGAAGATCAACGGTGCATCCTCATAGATGTCATCGTCGAACTCCTTGAGCGTGGTGAAGAACGACGTGGTCAATTTCACGGCCACGCCTTTACACTTCTGCTCTGCAAGATTCTGGTCATTCTCCCACTGCAGGACCACCTCATTCGAGACGACATTGTCGTCGAGAAGCACATTAAATATTTTTTAAATCAGACCCTGTGGATGATGCTTTTTAACATGTATGATTGAATGGCGATGAAGCACTGCTATTTTAATTATATAATTTTACTGCACTCATCGAAATCTTCCTGATAGCTAGTATTATATACATTTTATATAAATGTTGTGTAAAGAATTTACTTACATTATTTTATATACAGTTTACATCAATGTACTTCTTCATTATGCTGTATAATTTATGTAAATCATTTGTATAAAGTGTTTATATAAAATTGCCATATATCTGCAAATGGCTCTTTAATAAAATCGTACTTTCAGTAATTAAATATTCAGATTGACATAAATTGTATGTAAATATAATGTAAATCAATTTATTTATTTATTTATTTCGAACATACGGACATTATGTCCACTTAAAAACTATTGACAATATATAATACACGACTAGTAGATCTGTCATGTAAAGCCAATGCAATATACACAGTAAACAAGATCAATCAAACTCGAATACAATTGACTTGATGATCCTGCTAAATTCAACAACGGTACTAGATAATATATCCACTTCAAGTTCATTATACGTTTTACACATTCTAGTAATGGGGTTGTTGGCAGTGTATACGCCTTGTCATGTCGTTGACAGCAGCGCTACTGTGGCGATTTTCGCCATTGCCGAAGCTACGTTCTTAGGCCGCCAATTTATAAACAACCAATTACAGCCAACCTTTGGAATCAGTAAATCCGCATCGAATTGATCTCGTCCAATGAGGCACGACCATGGGTAGCTTCGGCAACGGCAAAAATCACCACGGTGGCGCTGCTGTCGGTGACATGACAAGGCGTATAATTGGGAATAAAATTTAATCTGAAATGTCGGCCTTCTCCTTGACTGGATAGTAGGAATGAATGAATGACTGGACAGTAGAATGAAAGGGGAATGAAGCGGGCATTTAAGTGGAATGAAAGTAGAATTCAGATCAATGAAATCAAATAAGGGGGGAATGGAAGTGAAATTAAAGGGAATAAAGGGGGATTGACGGTGGAATGAACGTGGAACGCAGGTGGAATGTAGGTGGAATGAAGAGGAATCAAGGGGGAAAGAAGGTAGAATGAAAGTGGAATGAAGGGGGAATTTAAGTGGAATGAAGGTAGAATGCAGATGAATGTAATCAAATAAAGGGGGAATGTTAGTGGAATTAAAGGGAATGAAAGGGGATTGTCACTGTGAAATGAACGTGGAATTCAGTTGGAATGCAGGTGAAATGAACATGGAATGCCGGTGAATTGAAGGTGGAATGGAATAAAGGGGGATGGCGATGGAATGCAGGGGGAATGAAAGTAGAATGATCGTGGAATTTAGGTGGATTGAAGGTGGAATGAAGAGGAATCAAGGAAGAATGAAAGCGGAATGAAGAGGAATCAAGGGAGAAAGAAAACGGAATAAAGGTGGATTATGATTTAAGGAGGTTGTCTTATGAGGTAATTTCTAACATTTTGTTTTATTTAAAATTGAAGAATCTTTTGAAAAAAAAAATAAATGATTAGGATATTGTCTGCAGATATGAATGTTACATTTAATATATACCCAATCGTATGTGTCTT
>JABFPB010008041.1:0-10459 GCA_022817645.1 Ceratoteleas bidentatus | reverse complement strand
CAGTAATTAATCATTCAAAAAGCTAATTTTTTGTTAATTGCAAAACATTACTTTTGGCGCCAAATGGCCGATTCAAAGTTGCTCCTCGCGTCGAACATCACCTTAACATTCAAAGATAAAAACAGAAACAAGGATGGACTATTCAAATATTCGACTGTACTTTTCAGACACGCCAAGTGTTCCAATATGTAACGATGTTTCATTGCGTTATCTCTTTCTAATTCCGTTAGTTGAACCACGACGCAACAGTAAAAATCTGCAGCATCTTCCAGTATTGCTTGACAGTTGCGTGCAGCGTTTAAGCCGGCTCAAACACAAATCAAAACATTAAGTAATAAATTATATATTGGCGTACAATTTTTAACATGGAACAGAACAATAAATTAAAGGCTATTTCTACATTAAATGCACTCCAAGAATTGGTTAAGAAAAAAAGACAAAGACTAGCACAACTGCAATCAAGTGGACAATCGTTCTTGAATGTGTATGTATAATAAAACATTTATTACACTCACCTTATAATAAAAAAAAGAAAAAATGGATTAACTAAGAAAATATTATTACAGTGATTCTTGGAAACGTAAACTGGGAGATAATACTCCAAAAGAAATACCTACAGCTAAACATCTATTAAAATATCTTGAAGATACATACCAAATTAAATTAACAACTGTTGAAACTAGGCCTAATTCTTACAAAACATTAATTGTGTTGGACCATTTACAATTTTTTCTGGAGTGTACTATAAATATGGTAATTTCTTTACATTTTCTTTCCATTCGGTAATTGGTATTTACTTAGAACTTTTAGTCTCACCTAAAATATTTTCCAAAAAATGGTAAAAATTTCTGCTGTTTAAGGTTGATGATTCCCATTGTGAAATATCCGAAGTTTCTACTAAGTTTCCAAGTAAAACGGATAATTATTTATGTAAAGAAATAAACCCTTGTTTTCAATACTGCAGTACTACTAATAACATAGAGCTTCTTTTTCTGAGTAAGTAAAGTTTCATTTGTGGTAATTATATTAATAACAAAAAAATTGTTCTGTTAATTAATATATTTATATAATTATTTATATATTTATATTAATATATTTATATATTATAATTATCTACGCTTGTAAAATTATACAAAAAAAAGGATTTGAAAAATTCTAGAAATTTTCAAAATTGTTATCGTTTATTTGAACTGTATTATTTGAATGCATACGAATTTTAAAATGCAAAAAAATTGTATAAAAAATAGATTTTGTGTGCATAGCATGATAAAATACATTTTGATAAATATTGATTTATCTTGATTTAAATCATGATTTTTTTCTTTGATTTAAATCAATCAATGTTTATTGTGACAACCCTATCATTTTACATTAACATAATTATTTTTAGATGCAACAATATATGGTACCAAGTTAAATGAACGTACCGATGTAATAAACAATTTGGCACAGAGACAATTTATTTCTTTAAAACCAAATTATCGTTTTAAAGACGGAGGAGTACTGGTGCTTATTCACAATGACCAGTCTAAAGTTGTCTGTAAATGTCAGTGGTTAATATCATTTTCTGAAATCTCTTTATCTATGGAACATTTGTTTAAGTTTGAAGAAGGTGAAGAAGGTTAGTATAACATTCACCCTAACTGTGGTAATAAAATCGTAATACAAACTTGCCTAAAAAATTATTATTTTCAGGTGACTTCATAAAAAATAATAAAAGGATTCTCGATGATTTTAACTGTAAGAATGAGTTGGGAATCTTAGACAAATGGAATAAATTGTATACAGTAATTCACAATGTGCCTAATGGTTCAAGTTGAATATGTTTCTAATCATTAAAATATATGTTCGTCTATATAACAGTGCTTTATTTATTAAACCTATGTACAATTATAAAATAAATAGACTACGTTATTGTGCAGAACTTGCTTCTGAGGTTCCTTTAGCCTTTTCTTCTTCCAACTGCTTCTGTCTAGCTTTGTCACGTATTCTCCAAGTCTTCATATAACTTACTGGATGAATTGGCAAAAATCCTGCGAACCCTAATAATTCCGCCACAGGTTTACTTATTTTTGCACCCATTCCAATCCAATATTGAATCCTCTCATAATTAAATGACACAAGTTTCTCGTTGTTAAAGTTTGGAATAGGATCAAAAGTACCCAGTTGCTCTATTGGTGGGTTTTTCTGTTCCTCATATTTCTGTAAAATTTGATTGATTTCCTCATTAGTTTTGTTTTATATTCCTCAACAGAAATAAAATCTGTGAAAACCCTCGTAGAAACTTTTAAAAACTCTGATTTAATAATTTTATTAAAAAAAATGCAAAGATCAAACTTACGTGCATAACAACAATGTGATAAAACGTCCTGTTTGTACAACCGTATCTCGCAAATCTGATAACTTTGGCTGCATCCTCTATGAACTTCCCCGTTCCCGATGCAGCGTGTGTTGGCATACGCGGCATACCTAACAATTTTATTTGTTATTGTCCCTCGAAGTTTATAACCTGAATTCAACTTCTCAAATCTTTTACCGATGTGCCGAAAAACAGTAGGGTATACGTAAAGTCTGATTCACAAACCAATCTTCCACGATTCCACAGAAACGGACGGTTCGAGTCCAAACCACAGATGGCGCTAAAAACTCATGCCGCGGCGCCACCAGCGTCGAATCTTCGCGATTTGAGAACCTCGTGGTTTTCGATTCGTGCCGGCGATTTTTGCGAACGTTCGACGGAAGTAACACCGGTGCCGGCTAACCGTTTTCCGACAATCCAAAATGACGACGCGAACGGACTTCAAAATCATTGTAGACCTGACTCACGTTTATCAGGACGTACGACGACTGACATTGGTCTACATTGATTCGACGAAAATTTGGCATATCAAACAGTTGAAGGACCACTTGATCGAGTTGTTCCAGATCCGGGAACCGTTTCACTTATTGTCGACCGGCAAAACTTACTTGCCTCCGAGTGAAGATGTCCGGATTTTGGATCAAAATGACGTCGTCACGTAAGTTGTCGAATAAAATGATTCATAAACGATGAATTAAAAATAATAAATTCTAAAAAATGTAGGAAAATATTTTGGCAGAAAATAAAGAAATCTGACATAAACACGGTTTAAGTTTAAGTAAATTATTGTATTTTCGAGTTTATGAAGAAAAACATAGCAAATTTTTATTTTTTATTTGTTTCATTTTCAGTTCCTTTTGAAACTGATTGTTTGAAATTTTGAGTTCCTTGTTGTCATTGCAGAGTTGTGCCAGGAACTGGTTTAAGTGAGGCAATGGATAACAGCAAGTCCTGTGCAGTAAACGCGTGTTCAAACTATGGATCGATGGTTGTCAATGTGACTAATGGCAACAGCGTGTGTTCGAATAAAGAATCGAAAGCTGAATTGTCTCAAAATGATACAATTTCTCAAGACGCCAATGGTTCGACTTATGCCAAGTTTGATCGATCAGTGAACTTTGGTAATTATATTTCAATTTAATTTTTGCAGGTTTTTCGGCCAATTTTACATACTTAAAGAAATTTATTAAAGAAATTGAAATTTCAAAATAATTTTGATATACAAATTTCACACTTTGGAATAGTTTCCATTTTGGTTCAGATTTCATAAAGAAATATATTCTTCCAAGGAGATTCCCAGCATGTTGATAATCGTTGTTTTGTATTCATTTCCAGATGCAACTTCGAATAACACTATGTATCATAGTATCATGAACGACGTAAGCGACTTGAACTCGAGTTCAAAAATGGAAATAAACTCCACGAAGGAGAGTGTTGGTACGGATGATCAAAGTTCAGTAGTTAAAAAGAAGCGCGTTCGCCAAAGAAAGAAAAAGTTTAACAATTCGTCTGATCAGGATATAAATGTTGCTAAGAAACCACGAATCATAAGTAATCAAACAGTTACACCGGCTAAACACATTCGATTCAATGTAGATAAGGAGAGTGACGCTTCGAGTATTGACATGGAGGAAGATGAAAAGACGTCTTACATGCCTGAGCTGAAAAAAACACCGGGCAAAAGTTTGGAAGCACTGCTGGCTTTAAGACAGACTTCCACTCCACTTACTTTTACTCATAAGAGAAAAGATGTTCAGGAAGAAGTGCAGAATAAGACGATCGACAAAAGTCTGAAAGATACATCGGAGAGTAACAAATCGAGTAAAAGTATAGAAGTTGATCCACTTGCTGTAAAAGTTTCTGTCGGAGATGTGGTTGATTTCAAGGTTAGTAAAAATAATTGTGAATGTAATTTGTGCAGTGTTTTATGTTTTTATTCCAATTTTCTTCAATAAAGTTAAAATCTGCAAATTCAAAGTTCAAAGTTTAATATTTGTGAAATATAATTTGACGATTGCTTTACAGATTCTGAAAATGGACCCTGAAACATATTGTCCAACAATATCAAATACGATAACTGCACTAGTGAAATCCATCAGTCCAGATAATGAATATGAACTGAAAATTACAAGTAAGTTTCTTGATATTATACTATACTTGTTTTACATTCTCAGGGTTCTTATTCTGTAAAACCAATTCAGTATAAATGTCCAGAAATTTGTTCTGAATCAGAGAATTTGAAAAATTCTTTTAATTTGTTTTTTTTTCTTTAATTTGTCAAATTTTTGACATTTTTTATACAAAAATACTTTAACATCAAATGAAAAATTAAAAACTTTTGCCAATATATTTTTGTGTAATATGAATTTTTGTTACGTAAATTTATTTTCATACTTTCCAGATCTTAAAAATAAGGTTTCAATGATTGGGATATTTTTTAAACAAACCACCTTTTAAGAAAAATCAAATGTGATTGTTATTACTATCAAAGTAATGACATTTTATTATTTATGTATTTGTCCTTTCTAGGTGGCAAACAAGAGCTGCAAGGACCGAATGGCAAATTTTCTTTGCCAGATGACTCTAATGTTGAGGTTGAACCTGAAACAGTGTATTATAAAAGAGAAGAATTGCTAGAACTTCAAATAATAAGAAACGCTTGAGACTTTTTTTTAGTGAAAAGCAAAGTTCGCAATCCCTTTCACTTTGTTATAAAGGTTACAGTTTAATAATGTTTTCAGACTTGTTACAATTATAAGCGTCATGTTCTGTAATGATAATCATAAGATCACTGAACCAAACGTTTTATTTCAATAAAAAATATTACACTATATAATTTGTACAGATGCAAATATTTGTGTAGCTAGATTATAGGGAAGGACTGATGCAAATGTACATTTTTGTAAAAACTTAATTTATGTAATCGTGGCAAAATGATAAATATATATATTATGTAATATTTACAATGTTTTATTGGATTCGAAAACCATAAATACATTTTACAGGAAATAATATTACCATCTCTTTATAATAAAATTATTTATAATAATATTGATTATACTTTGACTAATTCCACAATTATATCATTGAAATATAAAGGTGATGAAATTCGTTAAAGTTAATAAAAAGACATTTTTGTGTAGAATATCTCACTTCTTATATTAAACATGTATCAATATCTAAATTACACTTTTTATATCAAACTTTTTACAAGATAAATTCTTAGATTTGGTTTTGTCGCATACTACGTCCTTAAAATCACTTACAAATATATGTTCCCTTCAAATGGCTTGGAATGTCATTTTGTTTAACTCAAAATAAATATGTTTCTGAATGACTGTTGTGAAAGTACCGTTATATTAGTGAAAACCTATTCTGAATTCAAAAATATACTATTACTTGATAAAATATACCGTTTAATAGTATAATACTGAACATAATTACGAAAAAAAACAATGCATGTGTACATCCAGAAACTCGACTTAGCAGTAAAATATTTGTCGTCAACATTTCCGCAAAACAGAGAAACAATTTATGCTATTCCGAGATTCTAATGCAAAGATACCAAAATATAATTCTAAACACGAACTCATCATATTTTGTAACAATAAAAAATTTAATATCGGTAGACAATGTCCTGACATTTACAGTTAACAAATGTGGTACAAAACCTCGTTTAAAATTATGTACATATCAGATCAACCAATGATCATGGCGGTTTATCAGAAAGTTGTTACAGTTGACAAAACAAATGATGTATCAAAATCAAAGTCACATAATCCAGAAATTAACTACAACTTCTTCTTTTGGGTTTATGTCGCTGAAATATCAAAGAGATCACAGATTCCTTCATTGTCACTCAGACTAAAATGGTAGTCCTTTTTACTGGGTGGCGGGCTTAATCGTACAAATGGTCCACATACTGAAAAAAAATCGGCTCAGTTAATAATTGAACAGAATGAATTTCTTGTAAATTTAATTTATGAAATTATTCTCTGTGTCTAAAAGCCTTACCATCTGAATAATAACTGTCCATTAATTCTATGTTTGGTTGAGAATAACCTGTAAACAATTGAAAGATTACTAATTTTTAGAAGAGAATTAACTCTTAAATAACTCCTCGAAATTTTAATAGACAAAATATTTACCTAAAATATTCACACCACGAAGAATAATTTTGGCAGCTAACATTTCTGAATCTTCATCTTCTTCGTCTTCTGAAGGAACAGCTTCAACCTTAACAGCATTTTTTGGTGGCCTGAAATAAGTGATGAATCTTGCATAATCTTTTGTATTAAGTTATAATGAAAAATAATATTAACTCATTAAAGTAGTTGGATAATTTTTCACAAGAAATCTCAGTCTGCTCATATTTTATGCCAGCTTAGAACTTGAGATGAGGAACGATTTCTCAAAATTTGGTTGAATTTTACCACAGTTTTCGAGAAAATCAATGGTGAATCGGCTCATTTTTGTATTAACTATAAACCTTCTTGTGGCAACTTCAAAATTAATTTTCTTAAAAACGGTTTAGTCAAAGTAATCCAAATTTTTGGAAAATATTCCCTGCTTCTTTTCCTAAAAATAATATCAATTTGAACTCCTTGGTATTTCTGGAATATTGTGAAAGATTTAAGACTCAGTAATCTTAATTTAAGAAATATACTGTTTAAAATACATTACATTGAAATACAAGCAGTATCCTAAACAATTGATTTTCCAAATCCTTTTTTGCTTTCAAAATCACAAGAAACTTATAGTTCTTTTCTCAAAACCACAAATATAATTTAACTGTTAATTAGTTAAATGTTATGCCTTTTCCAATCAAGCCAAATAAACTTAAAATGTGACTTGTCCCCGAAAAGGCAATTTTACTCTTTGCTTCTTGCAGGTCGAAAACATATTTTTATTGTTTTCAATGCGAAAGAAGCATGAATATGTTTGTTCTTCATGACAACTAGAAATTGATTAAAATCTTTACCTGCCAACTTTTCTCTTTGGTTTGACATCCTCCTTCTTTTCTCCTTCCTCCTCTCTTATTCTTTTAACAGGTTTTACTTCTACTGGCTCTTGTAACCTTATTTCCAGCATCTTAGTTTCATATTTTTCTGCTAAATCGTGCTCTACTACATATACGGAAATTTGTCCTGAATTCGATTTCAGATTTATTTGATAATTAAAATCATCATTTTCACTCTCTGAAATCTAAAAAAATAAAAGTTCAATTAATAAGAATATAGTTAATAATTTAAAATTATAATTTAAACCGAGTGACCAGAAATTAAAAACAATATAAACTTTACATAAAATAACATTGACACTTGAAACTATAATATAAATTACTGATTTAAATCAGTGATTAAAATAAAAAACTATTGAATTAAAAAATGATACAAATTGTTAAAAAAATTACTTTATTGATCCGAATATTCAACAATATATCATTATTCTTAAGCTTTCACATCATACCTTTTCTGCATTAGGAACACTAAGTTTTGTATCAATAGGTGCCTGTATTCCAAGAATGCAATCATCTGGGAAATTCTCCTTCAGGTCTTCATATGTAACGTAAGCATATTTCTTATTCAACGAATCACCTTCGATGTTCTTGACACTCTGTTTTATCCATTTTGTATGCAGGTCCAACATTTTTTCATGCTCTTCCAACTTCAACAGTTCCTCTTTCAAATCCGTCAGCTTTTCTCCCACTTCCTGTGTATTACAACCAGGACCAGCCCCTCTGTTTAAAAGCAATATTTTTTCATTAATCAATGGAACATTCCCATGAACATTTAACAAAAAAAGCATATACTAAGTTACGAATAAATTATATAAGAACTAATTAAATTAGTTCTTTGCTATTTAGAATCATTAAAAACTACTCATATTATACCAATATTTGCAAATTTACATTGAAATAACATAAATTAAAATGAACTAGTATATTTTAATACATTTACATGTTTAATTAAATTGCCAGAAAGTTGGTGGTAAATATGTCCAAATATTGTCATATAATCTATATTTTACATATAAAAATAGAGGATTCTTATTATGAAAAGATGTAAAGTTAAAGAAAAATATTAAAATATTTAAAATATTGAAAATGCTGAAATCTGTAAATGATAGATGAATTGATAGTTAAAGTTAAAAATTCAATGATATATAAAATTTACTAACTGACTTTACTAACTTAACAAAATATACTTTAAAAAATTGTTTATGCTTATCATTTTAGTTTGCATATCTTCACAAATAACCAAAACCATATTTCAACATGATCAAGATACCTCTTTGTGAAACTATATCTTATACATTTTATTTCTAGGTATTTTCTCTTATACATTGGGCTGTTATAAATCATGATTTATTTAAAAAAGTTAAATTAATTGAATTTATTTAATATAAATAAGATTTTTTAAGTTTGTAAATTAAATTTCTTAAACATAAACTATTCCTTAACAAAGTAAAGTTAAATTTTACACTTTACTGGTTTCAACGTAATCACATACGTTGTTGATAGTGCGAATTTTATTGACAAAGATTAAATTTTCAAGTTTGAAATTCTGAATCATCCAGTTTGTCTTTAAAAATTAAAAATCAAATTAACTACTGAAAAAACATCCCTTTAACATATATAAAATACTGTTTGTAACAGTATTTTCTGTTGTAAAAGTCTGAAATGTTTACATTAGAAAAAACGTACAAGTATTTTTATTTATTTTTTTTAAGAGGCAAATGATTACATAGACATCGATAACAAATTATTTACTTTAAATTTGAAACTGATAATTATTCCTCCATTTCTACAAAAGAAAAATTATAATAAATCCAGCAAAATACTTTGCAAAATGTTACAATTTTTACTCGCGGCATTGCTTATCAGACCAAATTATCTCCCATAAAATAACAATTGCACTCTTTTCACCCTACTCTTTCCACAGAACAAATTTCTAAAATTTTCCATTCCATTTCCAATCATTCAATTCAAATCAGAAAACGTTTCATTCATTCCCACTCTGCGAAACTCACTTCCACTGTATGCTGTTTTTGCTCTTCTTCTCGATGAGCCCTATGCCCTCCAGCACGTTCGTGATATCGTAGATGCGCCTTTTCTGCCGCACCTCCAGCAGGTCTGCCGCCTGCAACCGAATCGCCGAGATGAGTGGCCGCGAACGCGAGAAGAGAGGTTATGTGCGCTCGGCGCCGGACCGAAAGTTTGGCGCGCGAGTCCGCGACGACCGCGAGCGCGGTCGCGGCGCCGCTTTTTTCAAAATTCCCGCAAGCGGGCGCGAATGGCGTGGAACGCCGCGACGAAGCGAGTCTGCGTTTGGAGGTTAGTTTCAGGGACGAGCGTTGGCCGCGCTACTCACCACTTTCAGGTCCAGCACGCCGTCCTTGGCTTTCTGCAGGAGCGTGACGAAGCGCGTCGTCAGCAGCCCCAGCGACTTCTCGAATCGGCTCTGCTGGTTATCGGCCATCATCGTGGAGGTTGTTGATATTTTGAAAAGCTCGCGACCGAGTGCCTTCGAAATTGCCGCAACAACATGGGCGCCACCAACTTGCCCGTTCGGCTGCGCGAAACACCGATTTGAAACGCGGGACCAATCGTACGCTGTGCGAGCCTCGCGCAGTATTTATTTTTAAACTCGGTGCTCGTCGTTAACAGTCGTAATTGACGCGGACGCGTCACCTGTTTCGCCCAGACGATGACGTTTCAAGTGGGTGAATGAGGGGGGGGGGAAGTTTTTTTTCAGGTTGAAAAATAGGGTCCCCTTATAGAAATCAAATATCTGGAAATCTCTGAAAAAGTCAGAAAACCTCTGAAAAACTTCTTTTCGGGAGGACAAAAATTAGGGACAACCCTAATTTTTCATCCCAAAAAGAAACTTTCCCTGAACAATTCTGAATAACTCTGACAGACCCAGTTATAAGAGGTTTTCAGGGTTTCAAAGAAAATACACTTATTTAAAACTCTGAAAATTTTATATTAATCCCTCAAAATCTCTGAAAATCTTTGAAAAAAGCTCTGAAAAAGTCTGACAATTCTAAGAGTTTTTCAGAGATTTTCAGAGTGTTTTCAGAGCTTTTTCAGACTTT
>JABFPB010008040.1:0-10476 GCA_022817645.1 Ceratoteleas bidentatus | reverse complement strand
AACTAATAGTAAAAAAAATTATATTTGTACATATTTTGTAATATTTATCTCCACAATAATTTACAAACAAATAAATATGCAATTGTTTTAATTAATTATTAAATATATTCAAATTTTTAGTAAATATTCTTTTTTAAATGGACATTCAAACATTGTCTTCATATCACCAAAAATGTATTAAAAATATGCATTCAAAAATGTATGTATGTAATTCAATATTAAAATTATATATATAATTTTAATATTGAATTAAAATTCTGAACAATAAAAATATTCCTAAATTAACACTTTCCATTTTCAAATGTCTTACGATCGTATTATACCAAATTATACATTTTTTTCTGGCAGAAGGATCATCGGAAGGTCGATCGGGTTATTACAGAGATCGATGGCGGGAATTGGTTCAATTCGGGTGGAATGCGATGTCGCGAATTCCACGGATGATCAAGGTGTTTGTCAAAATCTGGCGGGAATCATTAATATCTAATTGAATCCGGCATTTTATCGGCGCTCATAATATCGAACTGTCCGATAAGATAAAGCCGGCGTACCATCAGTTGCAAAAAACAAATCGATCCGAAGTCGATTTCGGGAATAAATCGTTCCGACTGCGCGTTCCGTCGAACGTGTTTTCGCGACGAAACCCGTGAAGAAAGGAAGAGGAAAAGCCGGCGATCGCTTCGCTGGTGGAAAGATACCGAAGTGATTGATTGTTTGCAATTAGTTGTTCGAATAATTCGCGAGACAATGGGTTTTGTGTTGAACGCACGAAATACGTCACAATGCGTCGCGAGACAAAAAGTGGCCGCGCGAGGCCTAAAAGCAATTGAACAATTTGTGCGCGTAAATTGCGCGAAATTAGAACAATTCGTGGCGGCAAATGGGCGCAAGAAAACAGGAAGCGTAATGCAATTGCGCTATGAAACTCGATAAGTTTCGAGTGAACCTTGAACCTCGCAACAACGTAGACGTGAAAATGCAGACAGAATAAGGAAAATGTCTAACTTGTCGCGGAAAACGAGAACGCGATCCGGCCATCCTATTAATTGGTTGAATTTACGTCAGAAAATGGGTTTTCCGCGGATTATCTTGATCATTGTCATGACTTTATAAAAAATTTATCGCGGCACTCGGCGATCGTAAAATTAATGCAAAATCGAAACGATAATCGAAAAATCGTGGGGCGAAATTTGAGGAGGAAATTCTTCGAAGAGAGTGACAGTGGAAAGTGAAATTAGATGGGAAAATTTGCAGGTTTTTTACGGTTTCGCTTAATTGCAATGTTTGCTTCCCCGTGACACTCGCGTCGAAGAGTTTCAGCGTCAAACTCATTTCACCGACAGGCTGTCAGAGCACGTGGAAAGTGAGTGACTTGTCGCTCGATAAGCAAAGACAGAATTAAACTCATTAACTTCTACTTGGAATTAAAAAATCGGTCAAAAAGCCTATTATTTTTCACTATTTGAAACTCCTGTGCAATTGTAAAAATTTCCGAAATTAGTATATACTTAATTTCTTGAAATTTCTTGAAAAAATTGCAGCGTGTATGAATTCCATTTTCTTTAGCGGAAAAAGTAACTTTAACTCAATTTACATTTACAAATTTACTGCAAAATTAATATTTTTCTTAAAGCTAATTTGAATTTAAGGTAAATCTTTAAATTTGCAATGGAACTAGAAAATCCATTACCTCAGCAAGTAAGAACACATTAAAGAAAAACAGTTCTGAAAAATTTTAACTATTACTAAAAACTAAAACATTTTGAATGTCAGTTAAAAAAAGTTGTTGAAAAGTTCAACAACTTTTAAACCAGTTTCTAATTTCATTTCATTTCATTTTTAGTCTACTACCCCATGATACCCATTCCCTCCTTCTCTTACTGGCACCAAAAATTCACATTCCCAATTAAAAAATTCCAAATATTCAACAAATCATGACCCACCACCTAAAATAAGTACCCCACCCCCTTTTCCCCCTTAAAAACCCCACTTCACGAACCCTAAAGATGGTTTTCGACACTTGGTTCACTGCTCATTTCCCCACAACTTCTGTTTGCCGAAATAGTAAATTCGTCTTGACTCACCTGTTGATTAGCCGGTACGTCCGAGCTGTGTTATCGTCGAGTGTCGGACTACGAGTGCCACGGGCTGAACGGCCGTCTGACAGCGAGCACAGGACCTGCAGCACTGGCTTCCTCCAGGCTTGTTATGCGTTATTTATGTAGGGAAGTGTGCAAGCGCAAGCGTCGCCGAGCGCACCCCACACCTCGTCGGCGGAGGCCTCTTCTCCGCGGCAACCTTGTTGCCACTCGCTGACGTAACGATCATCAAACATCATCATCATCTCGGCGCGCTCTGTGCCATTGTGCACGCGATGCACCCGCGCCGCCCCTCGCGCCGCGCAATTGCATCACGAGCATTTCTTCGCGGCCGCGGTTTTCGCGACACTTTCCTCCCTTTGTTCAAGCGGGTCTCGGGAGGAGAAAGATCTTGAGTCAGATTGGGAGAAAGGCTGCAGTTTTGGGATGGGTGGTTTAAGGGGTGAGAGTAGATGATGAAATGTTTGCGATTGAAGAAAAGGAATATTTTTTTAATAATTAAAAATTATTTCTAGATAAAATATTTTCTTTTATATCTAATACAGGTAGATATACCTGCATTAGATATAAAAAGATTTTCTAGGGTGAATGTATTTTTTCTGTTTTAAAAGCAGTTTTGTTTTAAAGGATGGGGATTATGTATTGCAAAATTTGAGTTGGAACGATTTTGAAGCAGCTGCAAGAAATATTTCATGGGAACGAATAGAAGGGAATTGGAGGAATTCATTGTAAATGAACAATGAATTCCTCGGTGGAAAGATATAGAATACGAATTCAAATTATATTTGAATTCGACTTACATTCTATTCCCAGTGAATAGAATGGAACATGCCCTACATGCCCCAAAATTGACCAATAATTGCCTAAAGCAGTCTGACTATCCAATAGTTGTTTTTTGTCTAATTATTGCGCAATTGCGGGTCAATCCAATTTTTGAAGCACTGAGTTGTGATCTATTCCTGTGATTATCAACGACGAATTTCAAATCCAGTATACGTATAATATACTCAGGGTGTCCATCGGACTTTCAAACCTTGAAAAAGCCTTGAATTTGACAAATCTTGATAAAAACCTGGAAATCCCTTGACATTTTTTTATATTTTTTTCTGAAATCTATTATGTTTTTGACATATATTATCATTTTCGACGGATCTGTAGCAATTATGTAATTGCTTGTTAGAGGAGAAAATTATATCTCTTTTTTTATTAAAACTGAATATCGATTTTTATTACAAAATCACAAAAAAAACTCAATGATATGTAAACTTCGGATACATACTGTTCACTTTTTGAGATGGAATATCATGATTTAAAAAAAAATGCTTATACATATTATATTATATATTCATATTATATATTCATATTATATATTTTGAATCAATATATAATATAAGTCAAATCGAATTAGATTATTTGCTAAAATGAAGATTTGTGGAGTTATAATACTGACGAGGCTGCTGATTTTTGTGGTTATGTCTTACCCTCTGATTTTTTTTATTTCAACATGTATTGAATAGTTGATGCTTTAAGACGTTACTAAATTATACATTTGTTTATTAAAAATAAAAAAACAGAAATATTTACTTAAACTGCAATCGTTTTTAAATTATCAGTAGTCATAAATTTTAATTGGATATTGTAATTATAAAGTATTTCTTCCATTTTTCAATTTTTTAAAAAAACTCCTAACATGGATAATTATTTATAACATCAAAAATTATCAAAGAAGTAGTACAATTTTTCTAGAATACGATAGATTAAATGCTTCTCTATTCGTTTTGTTTATCCTCTTCAGTGCAACATTACGACAGTCAGTTTATAGAAAGATATGATACCAAAACGATGCTGCGAATATTTTATTATTTATATTGATTTTTAATGCATTTTATTGCAAGGGTTAAAGAAAGTGTTATTTCCAATCTTGAAGGTTTATATTAAAAAAAATAAAAAATTTATCTCAAATGTTCACACTTAATAATTCCAAATATGTAATTTAAAAAAGATTTGTTTTTACGTTTTCGTTAAAATATTAATACTTTTTGTTCAAATATATTAGATAAGACGTTTAGATTTATATTAAAATTTTATGATATTAGATTAGATCAAATATATTATATAAACTTAATAGCGTATGTTTTACAGATATTCTTCTAAGAAAGCAATCCCTTAAATATTACTGAAACTTATATTATTAAAAAACGTTGAAAATAATATTGAATCAAAACCATGTCTATAAAAAATACCTTTTGGAAAGGTGGTAAAAACGAAACTAATATTAACTTTTCTTATTGAAAATATAGTAATTCTGACAAAATACTTTTTTTGTCTTTTTTGCCTTAAATGTTTTTTTATTTGATAAACTGAAAGATCGATGATTCTTTCCTACTGATCAATTAAATTTAATAATATTTAATGAGATTTGAGATATAATCCACACTGATAAAGTTATAATCAATCTATATTCATTTATTCCTCCGATTGAAAGTATTTTTATAACTGGGGTGAACTCATTTGCTACTACATATTTAGGTCTAAAGTAATGTGTAACAATAAATTTAAATTTAATAAACTACATTGCACTAATACTTCAAAAAGAAATCACCGACTGTAATTTTTCAATTCACTTTCTTTAATGAGCAACGATTTTCATGATCCTCCCGTGTCAACTTACGAAACTGTTAAAGAGAAATTTATGTTGTAAGACATAAGCCAAATTATCTTTACCGAAACGGTAATTTCCATTTTTAACCTCCGTTTATTAGTTTAAACCAATTAATAAACGCAACTGAATTGAAGAAAATCGTAAAAAGAAAACTGTATTGATATCCATTGCTTTTCATGAACCTCGGATACAATCTTTTCCAACTTTATTTCCAACTTTACCAGATTTGTTCAGACTTTTCAGACTTGCCATTTCCACAATTCTCAAAATTTCATTAAATTAGACTGAAACCTTGTGACGTTTCCTGAAATTTCAAAAAAGTAATTTAAAGATTTTCCACAGTCGTTAACAAGTTGAATTGTTATCAAAACAGACAATTTTGCGCGCTTACATAACAATGAAAATGCAAAAGTTCACCCGCAATGCGTGCAAAATTTGTGCCGCGGGCGCGTTTGATTGATGCACGGAAGATTGCATGGATTGATTGCAAAAGTCGGCGAAGAAGCAAAAGTCCCGTCAAGTCGATGGCCAATAATTAATTATCGGTGCATCGATCGCTGGTGCTTTTTGCGCATCGCATCTCTTTGAATTTCGCGGGAAAGTATTTTTCAGAAAATCGGCAATGCATTTTAAACGGAACAGATGAATGAGTGCGAATTTAATTTAGCATTCACTCAATTTGTCAGAACCCTGCAAAAAATATTTCCTAGATATAAACAGAAATTAGTTGATAATTAAACAATTAATTTATCGGTGGAAAGATTTCGAATACAATTATGTTGTATTCGAAACATTCTATTTTGCTCTAATCCGGTAATTATAAAAAAAATGAATTTTAAATTCCTTAAAATAATTCCTTTTGTTCAATTCTGCTAGCGAATTAATGCAAACATTAATTCTTCTCTATTTTTACTAATTTCATTTAAATCGACATTACAATAAGTTTAAATGAATTCCAGACAGTTCAAATGATTGCAAACTTTGTCTAAAAATCCAGTTATTTACTATTCATTTGTATATTAAATGTTTGCAGGATATAAATGTTTCAGCAGATTTCCTCGGAGTAAAAACTTGGATTTTGGATTTGGCGACAAGTTGCTGACGTAATTGCATAAGACGCAACGGGGATAAATACGAATATAGTGTAAAAATAGATGCATTAATTCCGTTGTACGAGTTATTGTAATTGCCGCGATACGAGAGGAATTTAACTTTTTCGACAATGTAATTGCCTTTAGAAAACGAAGGCCTGTTATCGTTGCCAAAATTGACATTTTATTTTTTAATTGCCGAATGATAAACAAACGAAAGCAACAAGAAAAACTGTGCTACTTTCCTCGCAATACCGAAATCGATTTTTGATTGAATTTTGAGCGAAGTTATTCAATGGGACATTAGCATCAGACAGATACAATAATTGTATCTATAGTACAGTAAAATTAATAGTGTAAAATAGTCTTGTAGAGAATTGAAAAATACGCATTTTTCTCTTTTAAATTGAGTTAGTCAAACATGTCTAGTTCGAGAAAATAAATAAAAACAAAATTTATTTTTAATGTTTTGTAATTGAATTTCCTTGTTTCTTCCACTAATTTCGCTATAACATTCGGAAGTTATAATCAATCATAGGCTCGATTACTATATTACATTGCAACGGTTACAGTCTTCATTATACTCCTTACAGTATGGTTTTCTCAGTGCAAGATAAATAAAATGTAACATTTTCCTTCCGTCAGTTTTGTCAAAAAAAGCAGAAAAATGCTTGCCCTGGTCTGACAAGAAACGATTGAATGACCTTAAAACTTTAGTTATTTGATCGTAATACCTGGCGAAAGTGGTAATAGTGCATTTTTTATATCTCCAAATCACATATTTTTCGATAACATAATTTATATTAAGGTTTCCATTGTAATACAGCAACTGCATTGTCGAAAAATAATCTCTGTAAATATGATCTGTTTTATTATTATAGCTACACTATGTCAAGCATCAAAACATTGTGACCATTGCAGCCACGCGCAAGGCCCGGCGCGTGGCCCGTTTGAATCACTGTATTTTGATGAATTATTATTGAATCAACTTGAAAACATCTATAAATGTTCCTTGTTTATAAACAAACAAGTTTATCACAGCGAGTTTTATCTATGGCAACTTTCGTTGCTGACTTTTTAATCTGTAGTTAAAAAATTTGAGTTGTTATTTTTACTTTATCAACAATAGCAATTTTACATTTTTTCATAGTTTGGTTCACACAGTTGGAAGCGCTAGAGTATTGCGAGAACGATTAAAAAAACAGTCAATTCCAATCATAGTTTCAACCTTTATCTCGAGATTAGTAGAAAAAACATGGAATTTCGATTAAAAAATATTAAATATAAATAGTGTTTTTGTTATTTTCTTGAGAGAGGCATGTCCGATTAAAAACGTGTAAAGGAGAAAAACATATTTTTCAATTCTCTAATAGACTACATTTTTCGATTCCATTTGGAGTACTTAAACATTTTTCACTTTTTCCACGATATGTTCATACAGCGGACTGATAGTCGAGCAGAAGTCCGGTTATTGCAGGGAGTCGTCGTATACCCTATCAGCAAAAATATTATTTAATATATATATAGTATTACTGTAATATTAAATGTCCAGATAATATTACAGTAATACTATAGAAATATTGAATAATATAATTGAGAATATTATTGTTAATATGCATATTACTATTATATTAATTTACTGATATTAATTACTTTTGTATTTCACATCAATATTATTTGTTTTTTTTTTCAAACGTCATGACATTAAGTGGCATGTTTTTGGCAAAAAATGTTTCTTTCTCAAATGTTTTTAAATTTCTTAAATTAATCAATGGTTGTAAAAAAATTACTTATCTTTAGTAATATCATATTCACTTCCACATTTTACAAGTGCTACTTTCACTTATATTCATTTACCATGTAATAATCTTTTAGTATTCTTCTTTCCAACTCATAATAACTACCAATTGATTGTTTTCAAAATATTTATTTTCCCGTTTTCGTTTTGACGCTCGACAAATTATATCTATCCTTGGGATCCGCTGGAATCCCAGAAACACTCTGTACCTTTTACCGCGTAACAATCTCCTTTTATCGTTACACGTAATCTTTATTGTTCTAATAATATCGCGCGTAATCTAGCCGAGAAAGCTAATTTTCTTTATGAAAACAATTGTGCTAATAAAGCGGCTTTACGTGCCAGACGAGTTACGAGGGATCTAAAATAATTACAAAAACTTCTCTGCGGAATGAACTTTAATCCAAGTAGTCTGTACGTCTTTTTGCCGTAATAATGAAGTTACGATGTTTAAACTTGAAGACAATAATTGATACATTTGATAATTGATACCGCGATACAAGATAAACCACTACCTTTAAATCACACGATAGACTCAGTTCAGAAACCCTGAATTTCAGTCGGTACATTCAACGCATCGTAACTTACAATTCGACCGACAAATCCGCCCAAATTGCACTTTGCCAAAACTTTCCGCTCGCGATAGCCAAAAAGTACAAACACACTTGACGCCGAAATTGTTCAATCTTTATTTAAACAACGTCACAAAGGTTCAATTGAATTGCAAAAAGCCTTACTGACCCGCTTGTTTTGTCCAAGCATTGGTCATGCCATTTGCACTTCAAGTCCAATTGACACTTGAACCGCAAGTTTGCGTGCACTCCGATCCGCCGATCGGCTGCGTCCTAAATCTTTCCAGTCGCGCTTTTTCAAAGCACAAAAACGCGTCCATTAGGCTAGTTCCATCGCGCGCTTCTGTGTCGCAAAAAAATACAAAAAACGCGCTCTTTCCGATATTTTCATTGACCCGTTATCGGAAGCACTAGCCTTGGCTTTGCATCGTGTATAAATCTCGGCGAAAAAGCGGTCGATCGGCTTACGCAAGCTAACGTTTCAGCTAACGAATCTAATGGGACTGCGAAAAGCGCGCGATCGGGTTTTCCGGTCGCTCGATAACGACCAAAAATGCGCAATTGGCCAGCCTTCAAAGTAATTTCCCGCGTTACGCAAGCCGCGCCAATTTGTGCGCTCGAATCAGCGCCTGTCCTCGTGAAAGGTAGCATCAATTGGCCACCGAGGAGTCCGCCGATATAAGTGTCCCATTCGCCGGATGCGCGTTACAATTCAGTCGGGAGAGAGACCAGGCCTGGATATCGCCCCTCTCAATTGCGCTCGCAAGTACAACAATAAATTTAATCGAGCTCAATATACCGAGTTAGGGGTGGCCTCTCCCAGTAACCATGCTTGTACGCGACACCGGACGGATCGACGAGATATTTCTCCATTGAGATTGATCGGCTCGTTCTCGACGCAAACGACGGTGGCGTTTGGAAAATTTTTGGTTGGTCGAACGGCAAAATATCCGTGGTCGAAACTCGAGAAGCTTGAACGGAAAGTCGGACCATTTTGGCTTTTAGCGAAAAAGGTCCTGTCTTAAATTAATGGGGTAGGAGATAGGACCTTTTTCTGCTCAGATATCGACATGTAGATATTAACAAGTATTTTGGACTTTCTACCGTTCGGTCGATCTGACCAAAAAATTTTCCAAAAGTCCGTTTGGGAAAAATTACTTAACAGTTTATCAAAGAGTGCTTAACGGCGCAATGAAACTAATGTCATCAATCAACTTTTTTTTTATTCAAAAGAATAAGTATTGGAAAAGAAAATGTTTTGCTCTAAAAGATGCAGCAAAAATTTATCAGATGAGACAGTCAGAAAACATTTCTTTTTAGTGATATAGGTGACTTAATGTAAACCACCTGCAACTTGCTTCCGAGGACGGTTTGTTCAGATATAAGTTGCTACAAAATTCAATGATGATGTATGTGTGAAATGGAGTTGTTGTATTCTGAGAAACTTTGTTGCTCGTTCGAACAAGGTAAAGTTGTATAATTGCAGGTAGAGCAGTGACGTTGAATTACCTCAGATGATGATTATCCTTCCAGCTCACGTATCTGCAAAAAATAGTGCGTTAAAGCCTGCGAACTGACTTGTTTTGGTCGATGGCAGTCTGTCGAGAGAGTTATTGTTGGTATTATCGTTTAGATAATTAAACGTTTGTTTGATCATTTTATATTGATACTGAGTATAATGTTTAATTGAGTTTGTTTAGACAGCAAACTAAAAACTGTTTGCATATCACAAGAGATAATTGGTTACTGGTAATCGATAGGTGCTGAAGAATTATGTAATAGAAGATTGACACCATTGAAATTTATCATTATGATCAGTTGGCACTTAATGAAGTATCGATTTTGTGATACGAGTAATAATTGATGAGAAAACGTAATTAGTTTTTAAATAAAAAAAATCTGTTAATTTATATTACTATGTTTCTTGCAATAACTGTAATTACAATTATGTAAGTTTCTGTTTATGTAAGTTACTGTCAGTTGATTTATCTCACTCAGTTTTTTTAACAAAAAAATTTCTGTCAAATTTCATCTATTTTTTACTAAGCTAAGTATTAGTATTATGTATTTCATAAAAATATGTCTACTACACGGAAAGAAAAAGTAAGGGATTATCCTATGGCGCGTTAATGAATAATCCGTTGACAAAGTAACAAAGAATGATCGGTTAAAATTTGCGGGTTAATCCCTTAAAACGCATCGTATAATGCTATGAATATATTTCATGGATGAACAGTCAATAGACAACTGATTA